>VWRL01001618.1:0-25000 GCA_011833715.1 Carcinoscorpius rotundicauda | reverse complement strand
AACTGTCACAATATAGTCCAACAATTCACAGCTGTTGCACCAAGATTTACATGCGACATTTTTTACTGAAAAGCTGGATCAACATGAGCTTCAATTCCTACGTTTAATGTGTTTCACATTGTTTATTACTACACTTAAATCAAAAATTGGTTCTTCAATTATTACATTGTTATCAGCTTGTGACATTTATAGTTTTCTTGTGCTTCGGCTACATGTTGGATTACGTATTAATTATATAACATTATCAGTAGAATTGTCGTGATATGCCGACAGTTTATTTTTATTGTTTTCAAATAGTACTCAGTGATTAACGTGTAGCACTGTTAAGATATTATTTACATGCCTCATTTTTGTGTATTAAAGTATTATTTACATGTGTCATTTTTCAGAGTGACGTGTAGCTGTTAGAGGTTGTGTCACCCTGATTGTTACAGTTTATGCCTGAGTTCAAAAAACTAACAGTTGAAATACATTTATTGCTTTGTATCCATCAGATGTACTAGAACTCTAAATAAAGACAGCTTAACTGACTATCAACCATGGTTAAATAGTTCACATGTTTCACGTTGTTATGTAAATGTCATGTAAATATTTTGTAAACGACAACGTGTCGTGTTGTGTTTGGATTTCCATATCTATTATTTATATATCCATGTTTATATTATTGTTTTGAAATTTAAACCAATAAAATACGTTGTTATTCATTTAAAATAACATTTAGAAATTTCTAGAATTAGGTAGATCAATCATATCTTTATAAAATGAATGTATGGCGCCTTGGTGTCTAGACGAAGAGACTCGTGCAAAAACAGACATGCGCAGAGTACTCCGGAACTCTGTGGAAGTTACGCGATTGTTCGAGAAAATTAGGCCTACTAATATATAAACAGACGGCGATGCAAGAGAAAAGAAGATCTTTTGTTTGTTTGCTTTGGCTATCTGTGCTAGCTGTCCCTAATTCAGCAGTGTAGGACTATAAGAAAGACAGCTAGTCATCACCACCCACCGACAACTCTTGGGCTACTCTTTTACCAACGAATAGTGGGATTGACCGTCACATTATACACCCCCACGGCTGGGAGGGCGAGCATGTTTAGCGCGACGCGGGCGCGAACCCGCGACCCTCGGATTATGAGAGCACGCCTTAACACGCTCGGCCATGCCAGGCCTTAAAAAAAAAAGAGTCAGTCATTAGTTTTTATTCAATTCAAGAGATATTGTCTTTGCTCAAGAAAAAGTAAACGTTTGCTGTGTGTTTATTCAACTTGGATTTGTGACTAGAGTTAGATCTACAGAAGCTGTGATTTATTTCGTCATTCTTTACGATTCATCTGAATTACTGGTTATACTAAAAGTCAACACAAATAGGACTGTTTAGAGGAGACCGGAAAAGTGGGAGAGCAAAAAATTTGAGACATTCATCGAAAATATCGTAAAAAGAACTTCGTCAAATTTATTGAACTGTGAATTGTTTCTGAACTTCTCCATTCAAACTTCGGAATTTCTTCGTGGGACCAAATTCACACCCTAGACCTGAATTTTGGATTTCTGATCTGAACTTTTGGACTTTCATTCTAGATCATTATATCGGACACAGGCCAGTACCATTTTGTATTGTAATTAACTTTGAAGGTTGAAACCAGTACTATTTTGTATTGTAATTAATTTTGAATGTTAAAACTGAATATCTGTCATTGTTATTATATAATTTATGTTATATCTGTCATATATATAATAGTTTACTGTAATAAATTATACAAGCTGTTATCTGTGTCTTTCTGTTGCATTCAGTCTACATAAAACATAAAATAAAAACGTAACAGAAAATTGGGGGCTCGTCCGAGATAGATCAAACAATTTAATCTTATTCCAAAATTAGATTTATATTCTATACAGATCGACAGCTTGTATATTCAAAATGGCATTCCAACTCGAAGATTTTATCGACAAATGTAATCAGAATCCCTCTTTCGAATTGATCAGTGAATTAAAAAAATTTGAATTGCTTGATGTTGGAAAACATTTTAATTTGAAAGTGAAGCAAGCAATGAAGAAAGCAGATATCAAACGAATTGTTGTTGAACATTTGGTCAGCTAAAAAGTTTTACCTCAAAAAGTTGTACAACAATTGCCTGCCGCTCATTTTGATCCAGATTTTGAATTAAAAAGAATGGAAATGGAAATGAAATTTCGTTTAGAAATTGAAAGCAAACGACTTGAAGCAGAAAAAAACTAAACGACTTGAGGCAGGAAAAGAAACCAAACGACTTGAGGCAGAACAAAAACGTATTGAGGCAGAACAAGAAAACAAACGCCTTGATGCCAAAATACAAATAGAACGCATTAAAGCTGATAAGGAAATCAGGCTGAGAAAGGCACAGATAGAAGAAAAGGTTGTCCAAATGCGGTTGGATAATTTTGATGCTTCCAAACAAATTCGTTTAGTAACTCCATTCAATGAGAAGGCTGTAGATAAATATTTTCAGCAATTTGAAAAATTGGCCCTTAGGCTAAAATGCCCTACTGAATATTGGACAATATTACTTCAGAGTGTTCTCAAAGGTAAAGCTCAGGAAGTATTTTCCAAACTCACGGCCGAGCAGAGTTATGATTAGGAACACGTCAAAAAATGCATTTTGAATGCTTATGAATTGGTGCCAGAGGCATATAGACAAAAATTTCGTGGTTACAAAAAGTTTGGCAGCCAAACTTATGTCGAATTTGCTCGTAAAAAAGAAACTCTGTCCAACTGGTGGTGTGATTCCAAAGAAATCAAAGATGATTACACAAAACTCATTATATTGCATATAACATCTGTACAAATAGAAATAGTAATTCACTTCTTATCCTTATGATTAGAAGACTGTATATGAAGAATAGATTATAAAACACGTGTTAACCAGAAAACATTTGTCAAACTTCTTTGAGGTTTTTGTTGTTCTCTATTTCACTTCCATTTGCTAGCCAATAAAAACATAATATTAACTTTTTAGTAACCATTTCACTCTTTAAAACAAGAGAGCTTTTCAAAATATCACATAAACACAAGTTACACATCGGTGATTATACCAAGGTACAGAAAACATTAAACTAAAACAATAACTGCTTTAATTTAAATAAATACTTTTCACATTCAGACGAAGAATTTCCTTTCCATTTCTAGATGAGTTTATAACTTGGAGTTTCATGGTCCCTTTGTGGTTTATCTATCTCTCTCTCTCTTTTTTTTTTTTTTAAATCAACACAAATCTTGGTGAGTGTATCTTAAACTATATCTCATACAGTTTACATAGTCACTGACTAGTGAGAAGCTACCAGGAGTTACTCATGTATCCTTTTGAATCATTTATTTATACTGAAACCAGTAGTATTTTGAGTACAGTTTTGTGTCTTTATTTTACTCTTATCTTGAATATAGTTGTAGTTGAGACTTGGTTTATATTTTTTGTTACATAAAGTTTTGTTGTTGTTTTTTGTATGCGAGAAACCTTGTAAGTAACATTAGGAAAACTAAGCACAAAAGCTCATGAAATTGTTGCATTTCTTAAAATGTTTTTTACAATAATTTCATGGTGTAAACAAAAAAATATTTATTATCTTACAAATATTTATATGCATTACAATTTCAGTATTACTGAGCGTTAAGTTTTGATTACATTGAAAAATCAGCATCTTAAAATTACACATTATTTTACGTCACTGTTATAGAATACAAATCACAAAACTGTTAGCACAAATCAGTTACACAGCAAGTAAATGTTTGAGTACAGTAGACTATAACAACATTTACTCAAATTTAACAAAATACACAACCAACACTGCAAATACGTCTTATGTATTTTTTTCAAAATATAGGAATTATATTTTCTAGGCTAAAATAACTGATAATTTGCAACAGTACATAAGTTTAAGTTCCATGATGTTGATCATAGATTTTAGAAAACAAAAGTAATTAGTGTTTAGGCAATATACACAGGGGCTAACATAACTAGCAGAAGGATGACTTGCCCCTATGCTTTATTTCATACACTGTTATTGAAAACTACATGAGAATGAAAAACAAACATGGAATTCATGTTTATTTTTATAAATTAGAGGCTTTATTGTTTAAAAAAATCAATCTGAAAACCATAACCAATTTAATTTGTATTTGTTATTCATTACTATGAAATACACACATACATATATTTCAAACTAAACTTTATAATCACTACCTTCAGAATCTGAATGTGTTGTGAAGGGTAAGCATAGCACTGGAGAAACAAACTATGTCTTAAAAATTAAAATAAAATTATGTCAGTGTTTATTTATGTGGTAAAAGGATATTTCAATCAAATATCATAAAATGCTATTATTCAAAAGGAACGTTAATCACATTTGAGTATTTAAGATGCTGTTTTTCAGAATATCTTTAAAATTCCTTTTTGTATCCAGGATAAGCCTGAAGGTGAGGAGACTTGAATATTGTTATCTTCTTACTAAAACACAAAAAGTCATATCTTAATATTTCTGTATAACTCTTAGATAAGATAGGTAACTTGTGTATAGATATATGTGCCAAATTATGCATGTCACAATAATTTATACAAGTTGTGTTCAAAACTGTTAATTAAACTACTTTAATATCAATGCATGTTACCACACTTTACCTTGTAACCAATAAAGTATATATAACTTTTAATTTAGTAATTGTATCTTCATAATATGTTGTAAGCTTTTATATATAAAGTACTTTGAATAGAAAAGAAATCAGATTTTTTAATGGTGCTTTTCCTACACACACACACACACACTAAATATATCATAGGTGAACAAGGCTAAATTACAAAAACATTATAGATACTGACAAGTCAGAATGTAAATCTCCAGTCTTCTTGCTTTTCTTACATAAAAAATGTCAAACCTACATGACACATCCCCTCTTACATTATTATTTAAAAAAAAGTCAATAATTCTTTTTGAAATTGTTGTTAGATTATTTCTAACCAACAGAAAAAAGAATTCCCTTCACAAGGAACTTTATGTTGGTTATTTCACAATAAGATAATTCAGATATATGTCTAACTTATTTACAGTTTCATTAGAAAGATAAAATTACAGTAATTATAAGACCTCCTACTATAGTGAATGATAACTATTTGTATTGTAAAAAAACATGTATATTTGAAATAAGTACAAATTTTTGTGGATAAACATTGTCTCACTCAAACAAAAATGGTTTAGAGTGCTTCACCTGTTGGCAGCAAAATGCCTAACTAAAGATACAAGTACTAACTTTATTGTTTTCATATATATATATAATTTTGTCTTATTCTTTAAGACTGGTTGGAGTGTTGCATTCAGATTGACCCAGAAATATTTGGAAATTCATAAATAACTCTTCAGTGAAAATATCTCATTATAAAATCAGATTTTTGGTGTGCAAAATACTTGTAACATTTAATTAATGCTTTCAAAATTGTGAAGGTATACCTAGTTTATTCAGAGTTATATATTTTGATGGTTACATGGTGACCACAATGTGTCAAAATGACCAAAACTGAATTTAGATCCAGCCCAAATCTTTTAGTCCATTTATTTTGCAAACCAGACTTGTAAAATCTGATAATTTATTCATTTAGAAAAATAACTTATTGTACTTCCTAAGATGTAGAGTACAAATTAGTGTTTATAAACTGTGATAAAACACGAGTTATTTGTAAAGTAATTAAGCTAGTAAACACCACTCAAACTACATTTCAAAACTCTTTCTAAACTATTTTCTAACTGTTTCTATTTTCACATAATAATGCACTTATGGCTGAAAAGATAAAAATGTTTGGTGGGACAGGGAGTCAAACCTGTGACCCTCAGATTTTAAGTCACATGCCCCAATCACCTGGCCATGCTGGGCCTCATTTGCAGGAGAATATTAGAAGAAAAATAATTATTTACTTGATTTATACATTTTAAAATTTATAAATGTATAAATATGAACTTTGAGGTACATAAGAATTTTTTGTTGTTGTTTTTCCACATATTTTTGCATTTTCATTTATAGCAACAATAATTAAATCATACATTAAAACTCTTTTCCTGGCATGAGTAAGTTGAGCAATAACTGGGAGGAATAAGTTCAGTAAAACACAAAAAGTAACATACATTTCCAGATAATAATTTCTTCCTAACATTCTCATGTATAGTTGGTTCCCACAGACTGAAGTGGAGAGCATGTGGATCTTGAGTTGAGGTATCATACAGCTTTTCATGACAAAAGTTAATACTCTCAGCCACTTTGACCTTGAACAATTCTAGGTCTCTCTCATATCTACAGTTAAAAATATTTTCTTATGATTATTGATAAGTCAAACTAATTTTGTTACATAAAATTCAAAGAAGTACCCAACAGTACTGCAAAATAACAAGTTCAAAAATAATGGGAAAACATCAATGCTACGTATAAAGTGTATTAAAATAATTACTATTTGTATTAATCAAAATCTGGAAGAAGCTTACAATTTGAGGAATGCATAACCCATCTTCCATTTAGCAATCGTTAGTTGCTGCTTATCTTCAACTCCAGTTGTTATCACAAAGTTATTAAAATATTACATTTTGTCAAACTTGTTTCATTCTATATGAATAGACAACTACCTGGTAGTGAAACTTGCATATTCTTAACTATTAATTTATAAATTAAATACATATTTAACTTGCACCTGTGTAAGATCATTACTATTAAGATAAAAGCTAACTTTAAACTTTGGAAATTCATAGTGAAGTAATTATTCATAAAAAAAAATTAAATTCATTTGGTTTCAAATAGTTTTTGATAAAAATTACTTTTTTGTAAGAAGTAATAATAATTAACAAACTGTACTCTTATGCTTATTGAATTTTGAA
The DNA here is from genome assembly GCA_011833715.1 of Carcinoscorpius rotundicauda. Taxonomy (NCBI): domain Eukaryota; kingdom Metazoa; phylum Arthropoda; class Merostomata; order Xiphosura; family Limulidae; genus Carcinoscorpius; species Carcinoscorpius rotundicauda. Next base: position 18,118 of record VWRL01001618.1, on the reverse strand, counting down.
ACCTATTCATTAACAAACTTTCCTTTACTTACAGGTTAATTCTAATTAATGCAAAGATTTCAATGCTGAAAAATGAAACTGATTTAAACATGTTTGAAGCCATATCATAGTTAATAAATATAACCTATAGAAAATGTATATTCATTAATAAACAACAATTGTGGTGTGGAATACAGATATCAGATCTTTAAAATGTAAATAAACTGTGACAATCTACATTCAAGTTCCAAAACATCTCAAGTAAAAATAAGCTGCAGGAGCAGCACATTAACAGTTTGAATGTATGCTTTAACTACCCTTACTATAAATGATTGTTTAGTGTGAGAAAATGTGATTAAGGCTCCAAATACAAATTACATAAAACTGTTAGAACATATCAGTTGTACAGAAAGTAAATGTTTGAGTACAGTAGACCATAACAAGTGTAACTCACAAAATTTATGAAATACACTACCAACACTGTAAATATGTCTCAAATATTTTTTTCGAGACATAGAAATTATATTTTATAGGCTAAAATAACCAATAATTTGCAACAGTATACAAGTTTAAGTTTCCTGATGTTGATCATAGATCTTAGACAACCAAAACAATTAATTTCCAGATGATAAACACAGGAGCTAACACAACTGACAAAAGGCTGACTGATCCCTATGCTTTATTTCATGTCGTTTATCATTAGCAAGTGCTTAAGTTGGACAATATACAAGAGGGTAAAATTGAAAAGCTTTTCTAATAAACAAAATATCTTCTTTTTTTAAGGTATCATTCGATAAAAGTGACAACATGATTTCCTTTATTATTTGTTTTGGTCCAACTGTTGTTATAATTGGTTGTTAATGGACAAATTATCGTAACAACTCGCTTGTTTGTCTCCAAAATATGTGCATCACTCAAGGAGTATGAAAACACTTTTATACAAAAGACAAAATTTTATATTACTTTTGGGGGATGATATTTAACTCTATGAGACATTATGAGATCAGTTAATTTGACCAACCTTGTAACCATTAAAAAATTAGAAAATAATTCTAAATTTCTCCAATTTTCTCTCTGAAATGACTGCAAATTACAACACAAAATAAGAAATGTTTATCCTAACTAAGCAGCTTAAATCTTGTATATATATATATATAAATACACACATGCTGGTATAGTTTGTTTACTGTGTTGTCAATTAGTGCCTTTCTATCACACTGGGAGCTGAAATGCTAACTTCAAGAGGCAAGTTTTCAACTTATCCCAAATGGTAGTACCTTATTTTCTTTTTCTTGCATTACTTTAATTTATTTTCTTCTTTACTTGGGAGAGCAGTCACCTTTCCACATTTTGTCTGCAGGTAGTGAACAGTGATAAAGATGTGGGGCATCGTGGGCTTGAGCACCCACATCCTATTCTCATAATTTCTATATCTATTTCTACTCTTATTTCTTATCCAAGACTGGAGAATGGAGGATAAAACTAATATACAGTGTATCCCCACCACAATGTGGGTCCTACTTCACAGTCACCTCTAAAAATTAGGGTACATCTTGTAATCCCATATTATAGCTTGTACTCTGGGATCTTTTTGATTAGTGCAGCATTTTTGTTTATTTTTGTTTCAGCTTGTTTTCTAAGTTATAACAAACTAATATACACACAAAATTAAATTATTCTATTGCCCTTCCAGCCTGCCTAACTAATACTTATGGCATATAAATTTCAACTCACATGGGGAATGTGTATCCCACTTCACAGTACTGAAATTACATAACACAGAAATATTCAAGAGCATACCTTATAAACAATTATTATTATTATTACTGTTACTATTTATTTTAATTTATCAATACTTACATTTTAGTTACTTTTATAATAGTAAATAAAAAATGTCCAGGAAAAAAACAAAAACAAGGTCTGATAGAGGAAAAGCTAGAACAAAGTAGAATGCCAGTCTTAGAACAAAGCTTACTAGAAGTATTAGAAATGTGTTGTTGAAATAGAGAATGTTCATACCATAGAAACAATTGTGATGTAGCTAGATTTAAGTGGTTTTAATCACATAACATTATTCAAAATACATGGCTCAAGGTTTAACTCTCTGTACACAGACTGTTCCTTTTGACTGACCTTATAAACACCATATAACTATGAAACTGTAAGTATAACATGTGAATGTGTCAGGTTACCTTCGTGAAATTTGATAAATTTGTTAGTAAACATTACCAGTCTTTTATATACACACAGAGTCAAAATTTACAAAACTTTTACTTGGATATTCTATGTAATAAGTGATTTTTATGTTGAAAATAAAATTAATATTAATAATATTAATATTTCTTTCACATAATATCTATAAATTCCCAAGTGAACAAACAGGTTTCATTCAAATTCTCTCTCTCTCTCTTATTTTCTTTTAATTTTAACTGTATCATAATAAACCATATTAAAAGTTAAAAATTAAGTAATATAATCAAAAAATTTATATTTATTTTAAAAGAATTACTCAGTTGATTCTGGTCTATAACAATTATTAATCTTAAGAGCTGTAGGCTTCTTAACGTTTTAAAACTTTTCTCATTTTATTTTGTAGTGTTATTTTTCTTTAAACCATAAAACTTTCAAAGTTTTACATTCAGAAATTAACATAACGCAAACCAGCAAGGATGGACATTCAATTGTAAAACAAAAAGCAACTGTATGTTACAATGAATTTATCAGTTTACAATTAAACATGTCATAAATCATTAGAGTTAGGTCTATTACATTTTTAAACACTGCATTCATTACCTAGTTCCTCAGGAATTTAAGGAGCAATACCAAATAACTAATCATTTGCATTTCAAATTAGATTAAGTTCTCTAGAAATTTTTATGACAGGAATTTTACCTTATAATAACTAAACTATTACGAATTTCAGTCCTTTTTCAGATATTTATTAGGGTACATATGAAAAGTTCACACACTTATCATAAGTTATGGCATAAGTCAGAAAAGGTCACTTGGGTATATCAAAGTTTAATTAGTTATAATGATTAATACCCACCTGAAGTTCAAATAAGCAAAAATTAACTGATAAATGTTTATTACCATGTGTACAATACAGTTATTAGCCTGTAACTTTTTGGTGAAAATGTATAATTCTTTGAACAAGTTTTTTTTTTTTTTTCTTCAAAAAGGACATTTACTTACAAAACTGATGCTTCTGGATTCAGTGGATTTTGATTTTCTATTTTATAGAAAATTCGACGAGCGTACAAAATTACTTGCCAAATATGATTGACATTTCTTCTATAAAATAGAAAGATTAAAGTGTTAGTTGTTTTTTTTAACAAATAATTACGTTTATAAATTCACAAGTAATATGTATCAGTTTTCAATATATATGTTCCACAAATCTAACAACCTTTTAACAGTTAAAAATTACACTTTTACTCAAAACAGTATTAATTAATAAGCTTAACATATCAAATCTGAATTTGCTTTGAAATTAGAGAAGCCTATGAAAAACAAAATTCCTTACACTGAATAAAACCTATAAAACATATGATGAACAGCCTCTAATGTTTTAATTATTTCATAAATTCTTCATGAAAACCCTGAGCTCAAAATTCAGTAATTTTGTTTTCAAAAATTCAACAAAAATGCCATCTTTTAGAAAACTTCATTATTCATGTTTTCTTTCTTGATATATGTGTGTGAAATTCCCACACACATTAAATACATACACAAACATACATACAAATACAACTTTAACTAAGCTGCAATCTTTGAAAAATATTACATCAAAAGGGAAGAACATTTTTAAAAAATCATATAATCCATACCTTAGGTGAAATATACTTTTATTTTAATGTGGACACTGGTGGTGTGAGGTTGCCTAGGCAGAAAAGAAAGACTTCTGCTATTATGGATTGTTCTACAATTTAGAAAATAAATGTATCCTTTGAGGGAACACCAGCTACCTGGCGGGATCATGTTTGAAGAAAGGAGAAACAAACTTACTCATTTCTACTGGTGGATTGACTGAAGTACGGCAACTAGTAGAAATCAATTTCACAAGGAAAACAAAATAACAAGATAGTCAGGAGAAGAAGAGACATCTGTATAAAAAGTTATCTACATGTCCATCTGAAGAATCCTATGCTATGACCAACAACATTGGGAAAGAAGAAAAAATGAGAAAGGGGATGAATAAAGAAAAGAAAAAAACCTGTGAGCACTCTCCATCAAGAGGAGAATATACTAGCCAGAACAGTTGAATGACTCATCCATTAAGAGTAGGAGAGAGGTCCCTAGAAAATGAGAGGTATCAAGATAGGAACAGAAGATGGCAAGGACCCAAAAAGGCAGAAGTGTGTGATAAGTAACACCTCACATCCTGAATAGGCCAAAGGAGGTGACTTGGGTCTGAATAATCATATAGGTGAGAAAAAAAAATAGAATAGAATTAGGAGAGAAGGAAACATTATTTTTTACAAGTGGCAGAAGATTGAAGAAGGTAATACTAGTCCAAGTACAGGAGTGAATAAATATCTTGAAAAAGGATATGACAGCCATCAATAGCACAAGTATCTAAATGGTGACCACAAACTAAGATACAAAAGTAATACAGAAAGTAAAAATCCAATGGCATGAATGGGGCATGCAAAACCACATTATGGATACAGTCCAGTATGAAAGGTTGTTTATTTTCTGAATTCTGCACAAAATTACACTAGGGCTATCTGCACCAGCTGTCCGTACTTTAGCAGTGTAAGACTAGAGGGAAGGCAGCTAGTCATCACCACCCACAGCCAACTCTTGGGCTACTCTTTTACTAACGAACAGTGGGATTGACTATTGCATTATAATACCACAATGGCTGAAAGGGCAAGCATGTTTGGTGTGACTGGGATCCGAACTCAAAACCTTCAGATTATGAGTTGAATGCCTTAACTCACCTGGCCATGCCAGGCCCATATGGAAAAGAGCAAGGAGGATGATGAAGAGGGAAAGAGCAGAACCAAGTGAAAAGGAGAAGGAAAGGTAAAATGCACCAGAAAGTGCTGCCCAATAATTAGCAATGTTGGAGACTGACAAACCATGGTTGGACATCCAATTAATAAAAGGCAGAAAGATAGGGCATAATAAAACAGTCAGGAGGAGAGGAATGGTGGATGGATCAATAACAAAATATCACCACAGTCACACTGAGATGGAAAAAATTGGAAGAAAATAGGAATTTGACAAGAAAAGGTTACATGATAGAAAAATCTCTCTCAATGAAAAATACAAATTTCATACATGATGGAGAGATACTCTTTCATGAAAAAGGGATGCATGATACTGAAGTAAAAGTGAATGGATATTTGGTGTACGAAGGAAGTGTTGATACCAAGTGGTGAAGCAGAGAAAACCAAGATTAAATTGGTCACAGTATGATTTTAGAAGAACTTTCCTGTATGGAGTTAAAGACCCAAGGGTTTAGTGGAAGAGAATTACTGGCAAAAGGTATATTTTCCAATAGGAGACACTAATTCTGACTAAGAACTTTGACAGCCAGAGGCACAGGATGGGGAACAGAGGAATAAAACAGATGAAGACTAGAGCAGAGGACTGGCAAAGGTGTCATGAGGGGCATACCCAAGCAAGAACAAACTAAAAAAGACCATTGGAGAGAAGAGGTCACACCACGGGTAGAAACATAACGTGGCTGAGACAGGCTGTCTCTCACAAGATACACAGCTCCAAGCACATAACAAGGAACAAAATTAACCCTCCAGGAATAAGCCTAAAAGGATACAGTCCAATGCCCAAAAGCAAAGGAACTGAAATATATATTTCCTTAATAGTAGGTGTAAAGATAACTGTTGATGCATCAGAGTGGACTGTTGACTGTATGATCAGCCAGAAAAGGAAAGATATGGAAATGTTCTAAAGAAGAGTGAGTTCAGGTGATTAGTCATGTTGCATCAAAAAGCCAGAGATCATGTCATACAGAGATGCACCTCAATCTAAGAAGAAAGCATTGGTGAAGAGATAGATGTGGTTTAGAAGTTGGTAAGAAAGATCATAAGTATGGAAATGGTCCACTCAAAATGACAATTCCTTGTGAATGTGAGAGGGGAAGTTCACAAAAAAGAACAATGGAACCTGAGAAAAAAATCCTTAGATATGTACGATCCATTGGAGGAGATAAACATGTGCAAATCTCTATGAAATTAGGGGTTTCAAGGAAGTCAAAATCCCAAAAAGCAAAAGAACCACTCAAGCAAAATGGCAATGAGAAGTGCAAGTCCTAGTGTCCAGATACCCCAAAACCCACAAACAAAAAGAATGAAATGAAAAAAATACCAACAATACCATATATTGAGTGGGCATGAAAAAGGACTTGGATATCCTGACAAATCACCCAAACTAAGTGGTTTACTGGAAAGAAACTGAAGTGTGAGAAGAGGATATTACCCAAAAGTGGGCCAACAGAAGTTAATCATCTGGAAAAAAAATGACAGTCCTAGGTCAAATGAATACAATAGTTAATGTTGTGCCATGGAAAACAGCAAAGAATTGAAAGATGCAAATCTGATAGACAGAAAATAGAAAACACAGGGAGGATGGATTAACAGCAATGTGTGAAATGGTATCTGACATGATAACCAAAGAAATTACAGACAAGGTGAAAAGACCATACAGAGTCAGAAAAAAAAGTGGGAAAAGGAGCAAAGAAAGATGGGGAAAGAGAGGCTATTGAAAACGAGTTCAGCAAGAGGTAAGGTAGAACAATTGGGTGTCTAGTGTCATATATGACAATAAAATCACACTGTCAAGATAAGCAATGCACCAGTTGTTAGGTAATGGAAGGAGAAAAAAAAAAGCTCTACAACCTGGAATGAGGAGGTTTTGATAAATTGATTACACATGGAATAGGAATTAAAGAACAAAATTAAGAGAAAAAAAAACATGGGAAAGTAATGAGGAAATAAGTAATATAACTACAAACCAGGTCTCCAGTGAGAAACGAACACCATCAGCAATAACTATCTGAAAAAAGGAATCCAGACAAAGAGAAAGGTACAGTACAATGTAATGCAACTTAACAAGTCCTAACAAAGGGAAACAAAGTAGGAGGGATAGAATAGAAGTGAAATAGATTAAAATGGCAAAGAGAAAAAAAAATAAATTTCTGCACAAAACTTCTCTAAAGCATGGCAAAATGCCTCGGACAATATATAGAGGAAAGACAGGGGTGGTGAAAAAAAGATGAAAATGCAAAAAAGGGAAACCACAGAATCAAATATAAAGCAAGTGGCCTGATCACAAAGCATGATTGACTGATTGATTGATTCAGTTTTATGGCACAAAGCAGCGATGCTATCTGTGCCCAACATCGGGTAAAAATGTAAATATAAAGTAAATGTAGTAAAAGACACAAAAGGGAATGAAGGTAAAACAAAAAAGTATAAAACCAATGTTGACACCTAGTCTACAACGTTAAGAGAAAGTAGAGTATAAGAAGTTGTAAGATATTTACTCTAGCAAAATGGTAATGATCATAACCCACCAGGAAGACTAACAGGTAAGTATAAAAGCCACTGTCAGTCACCTGAAGTTGGTCTTTCCAGTCCTGGTTCCAGGTTATGAGTCAATATGGTCAGTACTAAAAGGTAAAGTAGTAAAAGTGTGAAATGATATGCAGCAAAAGTGTAATAACAACTTGCCAGGATGACTAACGAGTAGTTCAAACAGTAGTGTTAGTCACCTGAAGTTGGCCTTTCCAGTCCTGGTGTCGAGTTATTTAATGCTCTGGCCATTATCCAATGTCAAATTGAATGAGAGAGATTAAAACTGTAAAAAAGGAACCACAATTAAAAATGTGTAATGAGTAAATAAGCAACACTTAAATGAGATTAAAAAGATTAATGGCCATTAAAAAATTAAAAACATCATCAAGGTGGACAGAGTCACCATCACCAATAATTCTGTCCAATGTTACAGACTGACCCTGGGAAAAAATATGTTTAAAATATTGCCATTGTTGAGAATTGTAACGATGGCAAGAAAGTAAAACGTGGCTTATAGTGATTTGAGTGTTACACAAACTACACATTGGTGTATCAGTTCCAGATAAAAGAAAACGATGAGTTAAAAAACTGTGACCAATGCGTAGCCTAGTAAGAACAACTTCCTCCCTCCGAACTTTACAGAAGCTAGATGGCCAAAGTCCAATATAGGGTTTGATTTGAAAAAGCTTGTTGTCGCATTGCTCACTCCAAGTGGACTGCCAGATAACACGGAGATGACAAGATGGCACTTGAAAACAAGACCATAGTCCATGTACGGAATAGGCACAGGGGTGATAGTGCTGGAGAAGATAGATTTAGCTGCTATGTCTGCAAGCTCGTTCCAGCGATTACCAACATGGCCTGGCATCCAGAAAAACTGGATTGAAGTAGCTGCTAATGAGAAATGGGCCAGTCTGTTTTAAATATCAGCGAGAACAGGATGTGAGCCAACATGTAGTGATTTCAAGGCCAGTATAGAACTAAGCGAATCAGTATAAATACTGCTCAGCTGCAATATGATCCAGGGCAAGAGATATGGCATACAGTTCAGCAGTAACACAGAAGCTGTAGAGGGGATTCTACGTGCAACTACTGAACCACAGCAGAGCCCACTGAATTATCTGATTTGGAACCATCTGTATAAATGGGAACTGAATGATTGTTTGAAAAATATTCATTGAATAAAAGGAGGTACTTCCAATCTGGAGTATCTGCCTTTTGTAGGTGACTGAAAGAAAGGTCACATTTGGGGGCTGTAATAAGCCATGGTGGGATGGGGCGACCTGTGGAATCTGCAATGTTATCAAAGGACAGATCCAATTCATCCAATTGCACCCGAATGCGAAGGCCAAATGGAGCAATGACAGATCATCTGTTCTGAAAAATTACTGCCCACCGAGGAAGGGAAACACATTCACAGGTGGGATGTTTTGGTAAGAAACGAAGTTTCAAAGTATATTGTAAAGACAGTTGCAAATGGCGAAGGTGTAGAGAAGGTTCATGAGATTCAACATATAAGCTTTGAACTGGAGAAGTACGGAAAGCCCCAGTGCAGAGTCGAAGTCCTTGGTGATGAATGGGGTCCAGCATCTTTACGGCCGAGGGTCTGGCAAAGCCATAGGCCATTGATCCATAGTCAAGTTTTGATCGAATAAGAGCACGATATACCTTTCACACTGAACAGCGATCTGCCCACCAACTGGTAGAAAAGAGGACACGGAGGATGTTCAGTGATCTTGTGCATTTGACTCAAGGCTGCTTTAAGTGTGGTATAAAGGTCAGTTTACGATTAAAGATAAGCCCCAAGAACATAGTCTCAGGGACCACTGACAGCAAAACTTCACCGATATGAAGTTCAGGATCAGGGTGAATACCCCGTTGATGGCAAAAGTGCATGCATGTGATTTCAGATAGAGAGAAATTAAAGCCATTCGCCAGAGTCCACTTCAGTACATGATTGAGGGCAGTTTGCAGTTGCCGCTCAATATATCTCATGTGTGACGACTGACAAGAGATGTGAAAGTCATTGACATACAGTCCATTGGCATCCCTGAGAGGGAGGTGTTCAGTGATGGCATTTATCTTTATACTGAAAAGTGTGACACTCAATACACAGCCTTGAGGGCCTCCAAGTTCCTGTACAAAAGAACGGAAAAGTGTCAAACCCACACGAACTTGGAATCTCCTGTTCATTAAAAAAATTTTAATAAACATGTGTAGATGGCCACGTAACACATATGTATGGAGGTCTCACAAAACGCCAAACCTCCATGTTGTGTTGTGAGCCTTCTCTACGTCAAAGAATATTGATACAAGATGTTAGCATTTGAGAAAGGCTTCTCTGATAGATGTTTCAAGACAAATTAGGTGGTCTATGGTGGAGTGCTGTCGTTGGAAGCCACACTGGGTGGGCGAGAGGAGGTTGTATGATTTGAGGAACCAAACAAGACGAGCATTAACCATCCTTTCTAAGGTCTTACAGAGACAGCTGGTCAAAGCAATTGGACGGTAGTTTAAAGGAATCTTGGGATCTTTCCCTGGCTTAGAGAAAGGTAAAATAATAGCCTGGCACCAGGCATCAGGAAAAACATTCTCCTGCCAGATCCGGTTAAAGACAATAAGAAAGACATCAAGAGAAGCAGGAGATAGATGGTGCAGCATGTCATGATAAATATCATCACGTCCAACAAATGTACTGGCAGACCGATGAAGGGCCATTTTTCGTTCCACCAGAGTAAAGGGACAATTATAGTCAAAGAAACAGTCAGTTCGAAAGGAAAGAGGTGATCGCTCTGTCTGAGTCTTGATGGCAAAGAAGGTGGAGGAACAAGCAAAAGTGCTAGATACCTGGAAAAAGCTTTCACCTAGAGTATCAACGATGCTCTGGACATCAGTCAACTCCTGACCATCAGAGAGTAAGATCAAGAGGGGGACAGAATTGTAGTGCCCATTAACCTTTTGAATCCTGTCCCATATGATCTTGGAACTGGTGGTAGAAGATATGCTAAATGTGAATTTAATCCAAGATTCCTTCTGGCTTTGACGTCTTAGCCACCTAGCATGTGCACGAGCCCGTTGAAAAGCAACACAGTTTGAAAGTGTGGGATATCTACGAAAAGTATCCCAGGCCAGTTTTTTAACCTTTCATGCTAAGTGGCAAGCAGGATTCCATAATGGACGAGGATATCGTGGAAAACATGTCGAGGTTTTAGGAATAAACTGAGCAGCTGCTTGTATAATACAGCCAGTTACCGCTGCTACACAGTTGTTTACTGATGGCTGATTTACGATGGCAGGATCAAATTCTGCAAGAGCAGTGAAAGTGGACCAGTCTGCCTGATCTAGCTTTCACAGGGGCACGTGAGTAGGGTGGCATCGACCACGGCCAGTCTCTCTCAAAAGGATTGGAAAATGATCACTGCCTAGTGGATTACTGTCAACCCTTCATGAAAACTGGGAGAATAATAAAGGGGAGCAAACTGAGAGATCAATAGAGGTAAAGGACTGACTAGGTGCATGAAAGTAAGTGGAAGAACCAGTATTGAAAAGAGAAAGATTGTGATCAGAGCATACACTACAGGTTGACCCCTCCCATCAATAACAGCACTTCCCCAGAGGTGATGATGTCCATTAAAATTCCCCAAAATTAAAAATGGAAAGTGCAACTGTTCAACAGAGCATCAAGGTCTGATTGATCACGTCTCTCCAGAAAACAGTTACAGAGAACAAACAGTGATGGTATGACCCAAGAAAACATGGATGGCTATGACCTTCAAGTGTGTGTTGAGTAACAAAGACAGGGTGGCACATGCTGATCAACCAACAGTGCCACCCCTCCATGTACTTGACCATCACACAACCTGTCATTTCTGTACAGAGAGAACTGCCAAATGGAGACTGTATCAGCAGGTTTGAGAAATGTTTCTTGTAAGGAAAGACATGCAGGATGGTAGGAAGTAATCAGTGTTTTGATATCATCCAGATTAGAACGTAAACCTTGACAGTTCCATTGTATCAAGGTGGCTATTTTTAAGAACGGGTAGGTGAAATGGCTGGAGAACCCTTCTGTTTACGACCACATCTTTTTTCTTTACTGTCCTTAGTCGGAGGAGGTCTATCAACTTCCATGGATCCTGCCCTGGATGGAGTTGGCAGGTCCTTGTTATTGGAAGGGGATTCCAGTGACTGAGGACAAGAACGAATCATTGTTTTGCCTCTTGGGGTGGGAGAAAAAGATGTATCAGGAGAAATGCCTGTATTTGAAACTGAAGGACATGGATCTTCAGGGTTGTTGGAAGGTATGGGAGGAACAGAGATGGGTGTGGAAGTTGATTCATCAACCTTTTTAACCATGGAGGTCAAAAGGCTTTTCATTTGTTTGGAAGCACAGAGAGATCTGTCTGCACTCCCACTGTAGTTGTGGAATGAAGTGCAGCATCATATGTCCGAGATGGAGTGGTGGGTAGCAATTTCTGAGCCTCAGGATAACTAATGTTATGTATAGTTTTCAAACGCTGCACCTCTTTTTCCTCCAACCATTTTGGGCAAGAACGAAAGTAAGAGGGGTGAGAACCATTGCAGTTGACACAATGTGGGTCCATGTCACATTCATAGGCATCATGGTCCTTGCCTCCACAACAAGCACATGTCAGGGAACCATGACATGATGTCTTTGAGTGGCCAAATCTCTGACAATGGAAACATCAAAGAGGGTTTGGAATGTATGGCTGAACCATGCAAATGAGATAACCTCCCTTGATGGTGGCAGGTGCACGTGATGAAGTAAATGTCAAAATGAGGGTATTTGCTGGCAGTGTAACTCCATCATTGTGAGTGGAGATGTGCCTCACTGCAGAAACTCCTTGAGTGGAGAGACCAGTGAGAATCTCTGACTTGGGAACGTTCTTCAAATCCCTCTCAACAATAACTCCTCATGAAGAATTCAAAGTAGCATGAGGTGTAACCTCAATAGGTATATCCCCAATTGTCTCTGAAATCAAGAGGAGTTCACTGTGTTGGGATGTGGATGTTTCAATCAATATGTCTCCAGATCAAAGCTTCTTTACTGATTTTGGAGAGCCAGCAAGTCCCTCTAGTCCCTTCTGAATAAAAAAAGGGGGACATTTGCCCTAAAGGTTTTTCCAAAAGAGAATGTAATATAAGAAAATAAGGTACGCGTGTTACTGATGTTGAAGCTTGCTGTTCAGATTCTTCAAGATGTGGTTGCTCATCCATTGACTGTTTTTTCACAATTTTATTTAAATTTTTTGGAGGATCCATTAGAAAAAGGAAAAAATTTCAGTACCCACTGACCCCACCCACCATGGAGCCCTACAAAGTCATGCAAGGACAATGCAGCAACACCAGGGTTTCATGAGCACTATAACCAAACACCAGCATCAGGCACAATGTCCACAACACCCGTTGAAAACTTCCAACACTGGTACTTGGTTGACTCTCGCCCAAGCGGACCAGCTGATTGACCCAAGGGGGGCACCCAAAGGCCGCCCGTCTACAGGAATTCAAGGCCAAAGTGATGTGTTAGGATTGGACCCCTCAACCACCAGGATCCTCTCCTCCCCTTCACGGGTTGCCACGCATGGCAAACACGTCAGTGGATGTTTGGATCCCAGAGAAGGTAACCAGACAGAACAGAACCTTCACTGGAAGGTTCCCTCACCACGTATAGGAATCCACTCCGAGGGGAACACAAAGCAAACCAAATACATAACAAAAAGACAGAGAATCTGGAAAGGGTGAACATCTGCAAGTCAAGACATAAAAAAGTGTCACAAATATATGCAGGATGAAACATTTGGATGTGAAAAGGAAAAAGGAAAAACAAAATAAACTTCAGAAACTGGGTTCACAAAGTGAAAAATAATATTACAGGATACATTTAAAAAATTAGAGAATAAACACATGTGAGAATAAAAATCAGAAGAGACTGGACATTCTCCAAATGGTAAGGCACTACTCAAAGCAAATTAGGTTGCATTTGAAGTACAATAAGCCATAACTGACTGGGAGAAAGAACATCAGGTGAAGGAACAGGGGTAAATGAACCTGTGGTAATCCATAGCATGTTGAACAAAGGCTGCAACATTCTCAAAAGTAAACAAGCCTCCAAATGCCAGAGTATAAAATAAGGGATATGAGTGTGACATCATCAATAAGTATCAGTTGCATTCACTTGAGAATTCAAGACAAGAATCAACATTTTTGTTTCAAAAACTAGAGAAAACAAAAATCAAAGTTTCATTAATCAATGTAAATCTCATCAAATTGAACACAAATCTGAAACTTCAATGTCAAAGAAAAGAATGAAGTTATCACAAATGCAAGTGCACAGAGGGAGTTACTACAAATGGAGATCATGTTACCCTGCTACTTGTAGAGGGCTACCATTGCATGATTATGTCATAATGCACCAGCACAGTTCGTGTTAAATATGAGAATTTTAGTATGAATTAGCACAAGACTAGTAGCATGCAAGAAATGGCATTCTTGTGCAAATAGGTGAATTATTATTTTGAAATTATATAAATATGTTCTATACTTATAATACAACAATTTAAAATAGTCAATTACTGTTTTATTATTGAAAACCACTGAATATCAATTTTATTACAAATGTGTTCATACTAAATGTTAAAGATGGTGTATTACTGAAATGAAAATATCAAAAAAGTTACAAATGTATAATATTATTTGGTGAAGAAGCAAATGTATTTGAAATGTGCAATCATTCCTTTCATCAAATATATTAATTCCCTTAACAACCAAATCTAAATAATGTAGTTCAGTGTATGATATGGAAATACTTTCAATTTGTAAAATAATAATAATGGCTGTATCTTAAACTGACCTCCATTTCTGGAATCCTCTCTTTACATCTAATTCTCCAGTTTCAATATTTATTAAAGGATGAAAAACTGATGGTTCAAAAACTATTAGCTGGAAAAAAATGAAATTTTAATACAAAATATATTTGAATTTCAATTTATAAGTATATATTAGATTGGAAAGGAAATAACGTTTTTTTTGTGTTTATTTTTCAAAAAGTTGTGACTGAGTTTTGAGGAAAACAACTTGCAAATGTTTGCCTTTTTCTCAATGACAATGTATTAACAAGCCTTACTTCTTACTTTAAGTTAGTTGATAAACATTTAGAAAAATTTTCACCCATAAAAACCTGAGGAATAGTTTCTAAAAACTAAAAAAGGTTTGAAAGCTTCAGAGACTACAAGAAACACATGTACAGTTTATTGACTGTTCATGCAGAATATTCATGAAACTTTGTAGAATGGATGACAACTGCCTGTTGTGATGACAAGTGTGAAGGATGACATTTTGAAAGTCTTCTTCCTTTTTTTTATTCAGGTCAGTGTGTATGTAGGTGTTGTTGGTCTTTTATAGTGCCCTGGCAGGTTGTGGATGGTGTGTTATGATTGGTTGCATCATCACTGTTTCTGCTTGGAAGAGACTTCTGTAGATTCAACCATTGGCAGCCACAGGTTACTCACCTCTAATCTGGAATCTCTGTTTGGTGAAGGTTAGTGTTAAAATGAAATGATTCTTTGATTTTTCTTGTCTTACAGAATTTGTCTGTGTTGATGATTCTTGTTTTCTCCTTATCTACTCTGTGTCCAGTTGATGTGTGCTCTGTTATGGCTGAAATTTGTGTTTTCATGAGTGTTGTTCTATCTTTATGTTCTTTTATACTTCTCACGAGTTTCTCCAATTTATGTATCATTGCAGGAAAATGAAATTTCATAGATGACATTTTTGAGATTCTCTTGGTAGGTTGCTGTTTTTATCAGAATGGACCTAAAGGTACTGTAGGATTTCAACTGGACTTCTATATTGAATATCTTGGATATGCATTTAAGTTTTTTTACTAAAATGTTGTTGGTATGGTAGGTAAATCATGGTAGTGGTTCTGAATTCTGATCTTTTCTTTCTGTCGTGGTCTTCTTCAAAGAGTTTTTGATGAAGGAGGAGGTGGAACCATTCTGTTTAAAATGACCATTTGATCTATGATCATTTGGCATTCTACTCTCTTATTTAGGCATTGAATTATACCACATTTTATCAAGGTTGGATGATAGGACTGGAAGTGTAAGTATATGTCTGTGTGGGTGGGTTTTCTGTACACAGTTGTGGTTACTTGTCTTGTTTGCTTGTTGATGAGTATGTCAAGAAATGATAAACTGTTTTAGATTAATGTTATTAAACCTTCACTTAACAGAGATTCTGGATAAGAGGTGAGTGACCTGTGGCTGTCATTGGTTGAATCTACAGAAATCTCTCATCCAGTCAGAAACAGTGATAATCCAACAAATCATAACACACTCTCTACAATTCACCAGAAAACTTTATAAAGAAAAACAACACCTACACACAGTGATCTGAAGATGAAAGGCAGAAGACTTTCAAAGCGTCGTCCTCTACACTTGTGTCTCCACAATTGGCAGTTGTTGTCCATTCTACAAAGCTTTATCAAAAAACAGATGTACAATTTATGGAGAAAATATGTTGAATATCAGGAATTGTCAAACAATGGTTTACAAAGCTTCAATCAAGAATTTGATCTCACCAATTCCATATATTCTAGACGACAAAGATCAATCACTAAAGATACCCTGTAAGTCATAGTTGAAGCAAATTCAAAACTGACTATGCAAGAAATGGCTCAACAGCTCCATTTAACAATCATTACCCACCTACACAAGCTTGGAAAAGTTTTGAAACTTGAATAAGGGGTTCCATATTATTTGATGAATAATTAAAGTGCTCAGAGGGTCACCATTTGTTCATCTTTGAGAACAAGAGATGATAGTGAACCATTTATAGAAAGAATTATTAGTGGTAAGGAAAGCAGATTTTTTATGAGCACAATCAACATAAGAGACAATGGTTGAACTTCTGTCAGACACTTGTTCTAACACTGAAAAGTGGTTTACACCCAAAAATGGTTTTGCTTTGTATCTGGTGGAATCTGAGAGGTGTAATCTATTATGAAGTTTTGGATCCAAATGAAACAATAATGGCTGAAAGATAGTGTCGTCAGTCAGAGAGCTTACATCGAGCACTGATAAGAAAAGAGATGCATTATTCAATCAAAAAGGTGCAATTATTTTCCACAAAAATGCAACATCATACACTGAAAAACTGATGCAGAAAAACTTCAGGTCTTGAAATGGGAAATTGTGCCTCATCCATCCTATTTGCCAAATCTAACTCCATCTGATTACCATCTCTACAGATCCTTACAGCATTACCTAGGTGGAAAAAGGTATGCAAATAAAAAGGAACTCAAATCTGACTTAAGGTTGTGTTTTTGAATCCAAACCAAAATAATTTTATTCACAAGGAATCCATAACTAACTCCAAAGATGGAGTTATGCCATAGAAAGTGAGGGCAAACATTATCCTGATTAAATTTGTAATTGAAGACTAATTTGTGTTCAGTTTATTACAGTATTCAAAAAACTATGATACTTCTTTTCCAGTCTGATATTTACAGGATAACTAATGTTCATTATTTATGTTTCTCTCTAAAATCACAAAGAAAATGCAATTTTAAAGCTGAGAGAGTTATGTCTGACACACAACCTTTTGTTACAAATGTTCAGTGGTTTCAAATTAGGCTTAACAGTTAAACTTTTTCTATCCTCACTAATGCAGTGTTGTAATTTTGTAGCTAATGCCTACAGAAGACTTTAATTAACTTGTAGCTCAAAAAATAATGTTGAAATTAAAGTATTAGCGAGATGGAGCTACAGACTTTGATAACACTGAGATCAAAAGATTTAATAATATATGTAGTTCTAAAGGTGTGATGTAACAGTTTGCATAATATTAAAAAATATATCATATATACAAGGCAGTTAAGAGAGTAGATAGTTTCTCAAGAAAGAATGCGAGCCGGCCAGTGTTCTAGCTTTATCAGTAATTTTTTAGAAGTTGATTAATGTTAATTAACATCACTTGCAACATTAGCTTATTCAAAACTTTTGGCAACACAAGTGCTTAAGTTTGTTGTAGTTTTAAATGAGAAAATAATGTAAGGAAGGTGTAAAAGAATTATGTAATAACAAGATATTTTCATTGAAACCAAAAATGTTATCCTCCAAATACATTCTAATTTATTTATCATTCATCATTCTCATCATTACACTTCAATTCTCTTCTTTGCAAGTTATGAAAATGCTCCTTTTAGAGAATAAATTATGCAATTAATATAAAAGGAAACAACGCTAATTGGTAAATTAATAAAAGATTTAATTGCAGTAGAAAAACCTTGAATGAGTCATTTTTCTTAGAATTTTTAAAATTCAATTAAGTTGCATAAGCTGTATATTTACTTTACATATTAAGACCAGGTATTTAAAAATATTAATTATAATTTTTAATAAATTTATATTTTAAAAAAGTACCCAATGCAATTATCAAAGTTCTCATATGTAGGGTATCGGATAATTTTTTTTTTAATGTCCTCAGTTCATTTTTCTTAATAATGTCAAATCATGTACAATAATTTTGAGAACTTTTATTAAGGATATATCAGCCTTGGAATGAGTGTACAA
>MU034024.1:12770-24998 GCA_011833715.1 Carcinoscorpius rotundicauda | reverse complement strand
AACGTAATTAAGAAATAAGAAAGTGAAACTTTTAAAAATATAATTTTTTAAGTTTTAAATATCTTTCATTACACTTTTTTTACTCTAGGTTGAAGTTTCCATTTAAAAGAAACAAAAACTACCGTTCAAACCGAAACTGAAAAAACAAAACAAATAAACATTTAAACTGTTTTGCTTTCCAATTTCTTTATTATTGGTTTTTCTTTGACGTCTCAGTTTTTGTTTTAAAAAAAGAAATAGTCATAAAGAAATTAGAAACAAAATGATTTCAAAACTACATTTTTTTAGGTTTTTGTTTCGATTTTACCAATACTTTTTCTCTTTAGGTATCAGTTTCGATTTCAAAGAATCAAAAATTACTATTCAAGCCCAAACTGAAACCTAAAAAAATAACTATTTACACTGTTTTGCTTTACATATTCAACATTACTAATTTTTCTTTGATGTTTCACTTTCGGTGTTAAATTAAAAACATTTATCAAGAAATTAGAACTTAAATGATTTTAAAAGTTGAGTTTTTAGGTTTTTGTTTCAATTTTACCCATACTTTTTGTCTTTAGGTTTCAGTTTAGATTTTAAAGAATAAAAAATTACTGTTCAACCCGAAACTGAAACATATAAAAATTAACAAATAAACTGGTTTGTTTTCCACTTTCTTGATTATTGGATTTTCTTTTAGGTTTCAGTTTCGGTTTTAAAGAAGAAGTAATGAAGAAATTAGAAAGTGAAACTTTTAAAAATTTAATTTTTTTAGTTTTAAATATGTTTCACTACACTTTTTACCTCCAGGTTGAAGTTTCGATTTCAAAGAAATAAAAACTACGAAAGAAATCGAAATTGAAAAAAAATAAAATAACATTTAAACTGATTTGCTTTCCAATTTCTTTATTATTGGATTTTCTTTGATGTCTGAGTTTTTTTTTAAAGAAATTAGAAACTATTTGATTTCAAAACTAAATATTTTTAGGTTTTAGTTTCGATTTTACCAATACTTTTTCTCTTTAGGTATCAGTTTAGATTTCGAAGAATCAAAAATTAATGTTCAAACCTAAACTGAAACCTAAAAAAATCACAATTTACACTGTTTTGCTTTCTAATTTTTTCATTATTGGTTTTTATTTCAGGTTTCAGCTTCGGTTTTAAAGTAAAACCAGTTATCAAAAAATTAAAACGTAAAACCTTTTAAAAGTTCATTTTTTGGTTTTATTTCCGTTTTACCCACACTTTTTCTCTTTAGATTTCAGTTTCGATTTGAAAGAAACAAAAAGAACGATTCAAACCCAAATTGAAATCTAAAAAATCAACCTTTACACTGTTTTTTTTCCAATTTCATCGATATTCGTTTTTCTATGAGATTTCAGTATTTGTTTTAAAGAACAAGAATAATCAAGAAATTAAAACGTAAATCTGTATAAAACTTCATTTTTTTAGGTTTTAGTGTCGGTTTCACACGCATTTTTTCCATAGGTTTTAGTTTCCTTTTCAAAGAAACAAAAACTACGCCTCAAACCGAAACTGAAACCTGAAAAAATTAGCATTTTCACTGTTTTGCTTTCCAATTTCTTTATTAAAGATTTTTCTCCAAGGCTTCGGTTTCGGTTTTATAGAAAAATTACTGATTAAGAAATTAGAACGTAAAACAATTTAAAACTTCATTTTTAGGTGTCAGTTTCGGTGTAATTCACACTTATTCTCATTAGGTTTCAGTTTCCATTGCAAAAAAAAACTACGGTTCAAACCGAAACTGAAACATAAAAAAATCAAGATTTATTCTGTTTTGCTTTCCAATTTCATTGTTATTGGCTTTTCTTTTAAGTTTCAGTTTTAATTTTAAAGGAAAAAGAATTATCAGGAAATAAAAACGTAAATCATGTCAAAAGTTCCTTTTTTAGGTTTTAGTTTCGGTTTCACAAACTCTTTTTCCCTTTGGGTTTAAGTTTCGATTTCAAAGAAACAACAATTACGGTTCAAACCGAAATTGAAGTGAAAACAAATTGACTTGTAAACTGTTTTGCATTCCATATTCTTCATTACTGTTTTTCGTCTGATGTTTCAGTTTCTGTTTGAAAGAAAAAACAGTTAAGAAGAAATTAGAACGTAAATGATTTAAAAAGTTCATTTTTTAGGTTTTCGTTTCGGTTTTATCAACACTTTTTCTCTTTAGGTTTCAGTTTCGATTTCAAGGAAAAAAACAACGGTTAAAACCGAAACTGAAAGATAAAAAATAACATTTAAACCGTCTCGATTTCCAGTTTCTTTATAATTGTTTTTTAGGTTACAGTTTCGGTGTTAAATTAAAAACTGAAATTAGAACGTAAATGATTTTAAAAGTTCAGTTTTTAGGTTCTTCTTTCAATTTTACCCATACTTTTTGTTTTTAGGTTTCAGTTTCGATTTTAAAGAATTAAAAAACTACTGTTCAACCCGAAACTGAAACCTACAAAAATTAGCACATAAACTGTTTTGTTTTCCTATTTCTTTATTATTCGATTTTCTTTAATATTTCAGTTTCGGTTTTAAAGAAAAAAGTAATTAAGAGATTAGAACGTGAAACATTTAAAAATTTAATTTTAGTAATGTTTCACTACACTTTTCCTCTTTAGGTTTCAGTTTCGATTTAAAAGAAACAAAAACTACGGTTCAAACCGAAACTAATAAAAAACAAATTTACATTTAAACTGTTTTATTTTCCAATTCCTTCATTACTGGTTTTTTATGTTTCAGTTTCTGTTTTAAAGAAAAAAATACTTATTAAGAAATTAGAACGTCAATGATTTTAAAAATTACACTATTTTGCTTTCCAATTTCATCGTTATTGGTTTTTCTTTTAAGTTTTAGTTTTAATTTTCAAGGGAAAAAATAATAAAGAAAAACAAAACGTAAATCTGGTTAAATGTACAATTTTTTAGGTTTAAGGTTTAACAAACATTTTTTCTCTTAAAGTTTAAGTTTCGATTTCAAAGAAAATACAACGGTTGAAACCGAAACAAAAAAGAATAAACATTTACACTGTTTTGCATTCCAGTTTCGTCATTATTGGTTTATCTTTCAAGTTTCAGTTTTAATTTTAAAGAAAAAAGAATAATCAGGAAATAAAAACGTAAATCATGTTGAAAGTTCCTTTTTTTAGGTTTTAGTTTCGGTTTCACAAACACTTTTTCCCTTTGGGTTTAATTTTCAATTTTAAAGAAACAACAATTACGGTTGAAACCGAAATTAAAATTAAAACAAATTGACATTTAAACTGTTTTCTTTACATATTTTTATTACTGCTTGTTGTCTGATGTTTCAGTTTCTATTTTAAAAACAAAATTAAGAAGAAATTAGAACGTAAATGATTTAAAAAGTACAATTTTTAAGTTTTTGTTTCGGTTTGATCCCCACTTTACTCTTTAGGTTTCAGTTTCGATTTTAAATAACAAAAAAATTAATGTTCAACCCGAAACTGAAACCTACAAAAAATTAACATATAAACTGTTTTGTTTTCCAGTTTTTTATTATTGGATTTTCTTTAAGGTTTCAGTTTCGGTTTTAAAGAAAAACGTAATTAAGAAATAAGAAAGTGAAACTTTTAAAAATATAATTTTTTAAGTTTTAAATATCTTTCATTACACTTTTTTTACTCTAGGTTGAAGTTTCCATTTAAAAGAAACAAAAACTACCGTTCAAACCGAAACTGAAAAAACAAAACAAATAAACATTTAAACTGTTTTGCTTTCCAATTTCTTTATTATTGGTTTTTCTTTGACGTCTCAGTTTTTGTTTTAAAAAAAGAAATAGTCATAAAGAAATTAGAAACAAAATGATTTCAAAACTACATTTTTTTAGGTTTTTGTTTCGATTTTACCAATACTTTTTCTCTTTAGGTATCAGTTTCGATTTCAAAGAATCAAAAATTACTATTCAAGCCCAAACTGAAACCTAAAAAAATAACTATTTACACTGTTTTGCTTTACATATTCAACATTACTAATTTTTCTTTGATGTTTCACTTTCGGTGTTAAATTAAAAACATTTATCAAGAAATTAGAACTTAAATGATTTTAAAAGTTGAGTTTTTAGGTTTTTGTTTCAATTTTACCCATACTTTTTGTCTTTAGGTTTCAGTTTAGATTTTAAAGAATAAAAAATTACTGTTCAACCCGAAACTGAAACATATAAAAATTAACAAATAAACTGGTTTGTTTTCCACTTTCTTGATTATTGGATTTTCTTTTAGGTTTCAGTTTCGGTTTTAAAGAAGAAGTAATGAAGAAATTAGAAAGTGAAACTTTTAAAAATTTAATTATTTTAGTTTTAAATATGTTTCACTACACTTTTTACCTCCAGGTTGAAGTTTCGATTTCAAAGAAATAAAAACTACGAAAGAAATCGAAATTGAAAAAAAAAAAATAACATTTAAACTGATTTGCTTTCCAATTTCTTTATTATTGGATTTTCTTTGATGTCTGAGTTTTTTTTTAAAGAAATTAGAAACTATTTGATTTCAAAACTAAATATTTTTAGGTTTTAGTTTCGATTTTACCAATACTTTTTCTCTTTAGGTATCAGTTTAGATTTCGAAGAATCAAAAATTAATGTTCAAACCTAAACTGAAACCTAAAAAAATCACAATTTACACTGTTTTGCTTTCTAATTTTTTCATTATTGGTTTTTTTTTCAGGTTTCAGCTTCGGTTTTAAAGTAAAACCAGTTATCAAAAAATTAAAACGTAAAACCTTTTAAAAGTTCATTTTTTGGTTTTATTTCCGT
The DNA here is from genome assembly GCA_011833715.1 of Carcinoscorpius rotundicauda. Lineage (NCBI taxonomy): Eukaryota > Metazoa > Arthropoda > Merostomata > Xiphosura > Limulidae > Carcinoscorpius > Carcinoscorpius rotundicauda. The sequence goes on along the minus strand of MU034024.1, from coordinate 20,246 downwards.
TTTACCCACACTTTTTCTCTTTAGATTTCAGTTTCGATTTGAAAGAAACAAAAAGAACGATTCAAACCCAAATTGAAATCTAAAAAATCAACCTTTACACTGTTTTTTTTCCAATTTCATCGATATTCGTTTTTCTATGAGATTTCAGTATTTGTTTTAAAGAAAAATAATAATCAAGAAATAAAAACGTAAATCTGTATAAAACTTCATTTTTTTAGGTTTTAGTGTCGGTTTCACACGCATTTTTTCCATAGGTTTTAGTTTCCTTTTCAAAGAAACAAAAACTACGCCTCAAACCGAAACTGAAACCTGAAAAAATTAGCATTTTCACTGTTTTGCTTTCCAATTTCTTTATTAAAGATTTTTCTCCAAGGCTTCGGTTTCGGTTTTATAGAAAAATTACTGATTAAGAAATTAGAACGTAACACAATTTAAAAGATCATTTTTAGGTTTCAGTTTCGGTGTAATTCACACTTATTCTCATTAGGTTTCAGTTTCCATTGCAAAAAAAAACTACGGTTCAAACCGAAACTGAAACATAAAAAAATCAAGATTTATTCTGTTTTGCTTTCCAATTTCATTGTTATTGGCTTTTCTTTTAAGTTTCAGTTTTAATTTTAAAGGAAAAAGAATTATCAGGAAATAAAAACGTAAATCATGTCAAAAGTTCCTTTTTTAGGTTTTAGTTTCGGTTTCACAAACTCTTTTTCCCTTTGGGTTTAAGTTTCGATTTCAAAGAAACAACAATTACGGTTCAAACCGAAATTGAAGTGAAAACAAATTGACTTGTAAACTGTTTTGCATTCCATATTCTTCATTACTGTTTTTCGTCTGATGTTTCAGTTTCTGTTTGAAAGAAAAAACAGTTAAGAAGAAATTAGAACGTAAATGATTTAAAAAGTTCATTTTTTAGGTTTTCGTTTCGGTTTTATCAACACTTTTTCTCTTTAGGTTTCAGTTTCGATTTCAAGGAAAAAAACAACGGTTAAAACCGAAACTGAAAGATAAAAAATAACATTTAAACCGTCTCGATTTCCAGTTTCTTTATAATTGTTTTTTAGGTTACAGTTTCGGTGTTAAATTAAAAACTGAAATTAGAACGTAAATGATTTTAAAAGTTCAGTTTTTAGGTTCTTCTTTCAATTTTACCCATACTTTTTGTTTTTAGGTTTCAGTTTCGATTTTAAAGAATTAAAAAACTACTGTTCAACCCGAAACTGAAACCTACAAAAATTAGCACATAAACTGTTTTGTTTTCCTATTTCTTTATTATTCGATTTTCTTTAATATTTCAGTTTCGGTTTTAAAGAAAAAAGTAATTAAGAGATTAGAACGTGAAACATTTAAAAATTTAATTTTAGTAATGTTTCACTACACTTTTTTTCTTTAGGTTTCAGTTTCGATTTAAAAGAAACAAAAACTACGGTTCAAACCGAAACTAATAAAAAACAAATTTACATTTAAACTGTTTTATTTTCCAATTCCTTCATTACTGGTTTTTTTATGTTTCAGTTTCTGTTTTAAAGAAAAAAACACTTATGAAGAAATTAGAACGTCAATGATTTTAAAAATTACACTATTTTGCTTTCCAATTTCATCGTTATTGGTTTTTCTTTTAAGTTTTAGTTTTAATTTTCAAGGGAAAAAATAATAAAGAAAAACAAAACGTAAATCTGGTTAAATGTACAATTTTTTAGGTTTAAGGTTTAACAAACATTTTTTCTCTTAAAGTTTAAGTTTCGATTTCAAAGAAAATACAACGGTTGAAACCGAAACAAAAAAGAATAAACATTTACACTGTTTTGCATTCCAGTTTCGTCATTATTGGTTTATCTTTCAAGTTTCAGTTTTAATTTTAAAGAAAAAAGAATAATCAGGAAATAAAAACGTAAATCATGTTGAAAGTTCCTTTTTTTAGGTTTTAGTTTCGGTTTCACAAACACTTTTTCCCTTTGGGTTTAATTTTCAATTTTAAAGAAACAACAATTACGGTTGAAACCGAAATTAAAATTAAAACAAATGGACATTTAAACTGTTTTGCATTCCATATTCTTCATTACTGTTTTTTGTCTGATGTTTCAGTTTCTATTTTAAAAACAAAATTAAGAAGAAATTAGAACGTAAATGATTTAAAAAGTACAATTTTTAAGTTTTTGTTTCGGTTTGATCCCCACTTTACTCTTTAGGTTTCAGTTTCGATTTTAAATAACAAAAAATTAATGTTCAACCCGAAACTGAAACCTACAAAAAATTAACATATAAACTGTTTTGTTTTCCAGTTTTTTATTATTGGATTTTCTTTAAGGTTTCAGTTTCGGTTTTAAAGAAAAACGTAATTAAGAAATAAGAAAGTGAAACTTTTAAAAATATAATTTTTTAAGTTTTAAATATCTTTCATTACACTTTTTTTACTCTAGGTTGAAGTTTCCATTTAAAAGAAACAAAAACTACCGTTCAAACCGAAACTGAAAAAACAAAACAAATAAACATTTAAACTGTTTTGCTTTCCAATTTCTTTATTATTGGTTTTTCTTTGACGTCTCAGTGTTTGTTTTAAAAAAAGAAATAGTCATAAAGAAATTAGAAACAAAATGATTTCAAAACTAATTTTTTTAGGTTTTTGTTTCGATTTTACCAATACTTTTTCTCTTTAGGTATCAGTTTCGATTTCAAAGAATCAAAAATTACTATTCAAGCCCAAACTGAAACCTAAAAAAATAACTATTTACACTGTTTTGCTTTACATATTCAACATTACTAATTTTTCTTTGATGTTTCACTTTCGGTGTTAAATTAAAAACATTTATCAAGAAATTAGAACTTAAATGATTTTAAAAGTTGAGTTTTTAGGTTTTTGTTTCAATTTTACCCATACTTTTTGTCTTTAGGTTTCAGTTTAGATTTTAAAGAAAAAAAAATTACTGTTCAACCCGAAACTGAAACATATATAAATTAACAAATAAACTGGTTTGTTTTCCACTTTCTTGATTGTTGGATTTTCTTTTAGGTTTTTGTTTCGATTTTACCAATACTTTTTCTCTTTAGATTATTGGTTTTTATTTCAGGTTTCAGCTTCGGTTTTAAAGTAAAACCAGTTATCAAAAAATTAAAACGTAAAACCTTTTAAAAGTTCATTTTTTGGTTTTATTTCCGTTTTACACACACTTTTTCTCTTTAGATTTCAGTTTCGATTTGAAAGAAACAAAAAGAACGATTCAAACCCAAATTAAAACCTAAAAAATCAACCTTTACACTGTTTTTTTTCCAATTTCATCGATATTCGTTTTTCTATGAGATTTCAGTATTTGTTTTAAAGAAAAAGAATAATCAAGAAATAAAAACGTAAATCTGTATAAAACTTCATTTTTTTAGGTTTTAGTGTCGGTTTCACACGCATTTTTTTCCATAGGTTTTAGTTTCCTTTTCAAAGAAACAAAAACTACGCCTCAAACCGAAACTGAAACCTGAAAAAATTAGCATTTTCACTGTTTTGCTTTGAATTTCTTCATTATTCATTTTTCTACAAGGCTTCGGTTTCGAAAAATTAGAAAAATTACTGATTAAGAAATTAGAACGTAAAACAATTTAAAACTTCATTTTTAGGTGTCAGTTTCGGTGTAATTCACACTTATTCTCATTATGTTTCAGTTTCCATTGCAAAAAAAAACTACGGTTCAAACCGAAACTGAAACATAAAAAAATCAAGATTTATAGTGTTTTGCCTTCCAATTTCATCGTTATTGGTTTTTCTTTTAAATTTCAGTTTCAATTTTAAAGGAAAAAGAATTATCAGAAAATAAAAACGTAAATCATGTCAAAAGTTCCTTTTTTAGGTTTTAGTCTCGGTTTCACAAACTCTTTTTCTCTTTAGGTTTAAGTTTCGATTTCAAAGAAACAACTATTACGGTTCACTTTCTTCATTAATGGTTTTTATTTTAAGTTTAAATTTCTGTTTCAAAGTAATACCAGTTATCAAGAAATTTAAACGTTAAACCTTTTCAAAGCTCATTTTTTTAGGTTTTAATTTCGGTTTCACACACATTTTTTTCTTTGAGTTTCAATTTCGATTAAAAAAAACAACGGTTCAAACCGAAACTGAAACCAACAAAAATTAACATTTACATTATTTTGCTTTCCAATTTTTTCAATATTGGTTTTTATTTTAGTTTGAGCTTCGGTTTTAATGTAAAAACCAGTTATCAAGAAATAAAAACGTAAATCTGTTTAAAAGTTCATTTTTTTAGGTTTTAGTTTCGATTTCACACACATTTTTTCTCTTTGAGTTTCAGTTTCGATTTAAAAAACAACGGTTCAAACCGAAACTGAAACCTAATAAATTAACATTTCCATGTTTTGCTTTCCAATTTCTTCAATATTGGTTTTTATTTCAGTTTCAGCTTAGTTTTTCAGCTGATTTTTCAGTTTCTGTTTTAAAGAGAAAACAGTTAAGAAAAAATTAGAACGTAAATGATTGAAAAAGCTCATTTTTTAGGTTTTTGTTTCGGTTTCATCCACACTTTTCGATTTCAAAGAAAAAAACAACGGTTAAAACCGAAACTGAAACCTAAAAAAATTAACATTTTAACTGTCTCGATTTCCAATTTCTTCATAGTTGTTTTTTTATGTTTTAGTATCGCTTTTAAAGCAAAAACAATAACAAGAGATTAGAACGTAAATGACTTTAAAAGTTCATTTTTAGTTCTTTGTTTCCATTTTATACATTTTTATTCTCATTAAGTTTCAGTTTCGATTTTAAAGAATCAAAAATTACTGTTCAACCCGAAACTGACACCTACAAAAATTAACATTTCCACTGTTTTGTTTTCTAATTTCTTCATTAATGGTTTTTTATTTAAGTTCAGTTTCGGTTATAAAGTAAAACCAGTGATCAAGAAATTTAAACCTAAAACCTTTTAAAAGTTCATTTTTTAGGTTTTAATTTCGGTTTTACCCTCACTTTTTCTCTTTCAGTTTCTGTTTCGATTTCAAAATAAAAACAGTTCAAACCGAAACTGAAACCTAAAAAATTAACATTTGCACTGTTTCGCTTTCCAATTTCTTCAATACTCGTTTTTATTGCAGTTTCAGCCTCGGTTTTAAAGTAAAACCAGTTATCAAGAAATAACAACGTAAATCTGTTTAAAAGTTCATTTTTTTAGGTTTTAGTTTCGATTTCACACACATTTTTTCTCTTTGAGTTTCAGTTTCGATTTAAAAAACAACGGTTCAAACCGAAACTGAAACCTAATAAATTAACATTTCCATGTTTTGCTTTCCAATTTCTTCAATATTGGTTTTTATTTCAGTTTCAGCTTAGTTTTTCAGCTGATTTTTCAGTTTCTGTTTTAAAGAGAAAACAGTTAAGAAAAAATTAGAACGTAAATGATTGAAAAAAACTCATTTTTTAGGTTTTTGTTTCGGTTTCATCCACACTTTTCGATTTCAAAGAAAAAAACAACGGTTAAAACCGAAACTGAAACCTCAAAAAATTAACATTTTAACTGTCTCGATTTCCAATTTCTTCATAGTTGTTTTTTTGTGTTTTAGTATCGCTTTTAAAGCAAAAACAATAACAAGAGATTAGAACGTAAATGACTTTAAAAGTTCATTTTTAGGTCTTTGTTTCCATTTTATACATTTGTATTCTCATTAAGTTTCAGTTTCGATTTTAAAGAATCAAAAATTACTGTTCAACCCGAAACTGACACCTACAAAAATTAACATTTCCACTGTTTTGTTTTCTAATTTCTTCATTAATGGTTTTTATTTTAAGTTTCAGTTTCGGTTATAAAGTAAAAACAGTGATCAAGAATTTAAACCTAAACCTTTTAAAAGTTCATTTTTAGGTTTTAATTTCGGTTTACCCTCACTTTTTCTCTTTTCAGTTCTGTTTCGATTTCAAAATAAAAACAGTTCAAACCGAAACTGAAACCTAAAAAATTAACATTTGCACTGTTTCGCTTTCCAATTTCTTCAATACTCGTTTTTATTGCAGTTTCAGCCTCGGTTTTAAAGTAAAACCAGTTATCAAGAAATAACAACGTAAATCTGTTTAAAAGTTCATTTTTTTAGGTTTTAGTTTCGATTTCACACACATTTTTTCTCTTTGAGTTTCAGTTTCGATTTAAAAAACAACGGTTCAAACCGAAACTGAAACCTAATAAATTAACATTTCCATGTTTTGCTTTCCAATTTCTTCAATATTGGTTTTTATTTCAGTTTCAGCTTAGTTTTTCAGCTGATTTTTCAGTTTCTCTTTTAAAGAGAAAACAGTTAAGAAAAAATTAGAACGTAAATGATTGAAAAAACTCATTTTTTAGGTTTTTGTTTCGGTTTCATCCACACTTTTCGATTTCAAAGAAAAAAACAACGGTTAAAACCGAAACTCAAACCTCAAAAAATTAACATTTTAACTGTCTCGATTTCCAATTTCTTTATAGTTGTTTTTTTGTGTTTTAGTATCGCTTTTAAAGCAAAAACAATAACAAGAGATTAGAACGTAAATGACTTTAAAAGTTCATTTTTAGGTCTTTGTTTCCATTTTATACATTTTTATTCTCATTAAGTTTCAGTTTCGATTTTAAAGAATCAAAAATTACTGTTCAACCCGAAACTGACACCTACAAAAATTAACATTTCCACTGTTTTGTTTTCTAATTTCTTCATTAATGGTTTTTATTTTAAGTTTCAGTTTCGGTTATAAAGTAAAACCAGTGATCAAGAAATTTAAACCTAAAACCTTTTAAAGTTCATTTTTTAGGTTTTAATTTCGGTTTACCCTCACTTTTTCTCTTCAGTTTCTGTTTCGATTTCAAAATAAAAACAGTTCAAACCGAAACTGAAACCTAAAAAATTAACATTTGCACTGTTTCGCTTTCCAATTTCTTCAATACTCGGTTTTTATTGCAGTTTCAGCCTCGGTTTTAAAGTAAAACCAGTTATCAAGAAATAACAACGTAAATCTGTTTAAAAGTTCATTTTTTTAGGTTTTAGTTTCGGTTTCACACGCATTTTTTCTCTACAGGTTAAGTTTCGATTTCAAAGAAACAAAAACTACGGTTGAAACCGAAACTGAAACCTGAAAATAATCAATATTTACACTTTTTTCTCTTTTCAATTCTTTAATTATTAATTTTCTTTAAGATTTCAGTTTCGGTTTTGAGGATAAAATTACTGATGAAAAAATTAGAACATAAAAACACTTTAAAAGTTCATTTTTAGGTTTCAGTTTCGGTTTAATTCACACTTATTCTCATTAGGTTTCAGTTTCAATTACAAAGAAACACTACTGTTTAAACTGAAACTGAAACCTAAAAAATTAACATTTACACTGTTTTGCTTTCCAATTTTTTCATTGGTTTTTCTTTTAAGTTTCAGTTTTAATTTTAAAGGAAAAAGAATTTTAAGGAAATAATATAGTAAATCATGTTAAAAGTTCCTTTTTTTAGGTTTTAGTTTCGGTTTCACAAACTCTTT
>MU034024.1:0-12270 GCA_011833715.1 Carcinoscorpius rotundicauda | reverse complement strand
AACATATCAAAAACTGTTATACTGTTTTTTATTGAGACATATCAAAAACTGTAACAGTGTCGGTTATATTTAGAGACATATCAAAAACCATTTTAATATCTGTTTTATTCATAAACATATCAAAAACTGTTATACTGTCTGTTTTATTCAGACATATCAAAAATTGTTATTCTGTTTATTTTATTTAGACACATCAAAAAGTGTAATACTGTCTGTTATGTTTATAGACATATCAAAAATCATTATACTGTCTGTTTCATTTAGAAACATATCAAAAACTGTTATACTGTCTGTTTCATTCAGACATATGAAAAACTGTTATACTGTTTGTTTCATTCAGACATATCAAAAACTGTAATACTGTCTGTTTTATTTAGACATATCAAAAAATGTAATACTGTTTGCCTTATTTAGAGACATATCAAAAACTGTTATACTGTCTTTTATTTGGAGACATATCAAAAACTCTATTACTGTCTGTTATATTTAGAGACATATCAAAATCTGTAATACTGTCTGTTATATTTAGAGACATATCAAAAACTCTAATACTGTCTATTTTATTTGGAGACATATCAAAAACTCTAATACTGTCTGTTATATTTAGAGACATATCAAAAACTGTTATACTGTCTGTTTTATTTAGAGACATATCAAAAACTGTCATACTGTCTGTTATATTTAGAGATATATCAAAAACTCCAATACTGTCTATTTTATTTAGAGACATATCAAAAACTCTAATACTATCTGTTTTATTTAAAGAGATATCAAAAACTGTTATACTGTCTGTTATATTTAAAGAGATATCAGAAATTGTAATACTGTTAGCTTTATTTAGAGACACATCAAAAACTGTTATACTGTCTTTTATTTAAGGACATATCAAAAACTTTTATACTGTCTGTTTTATCTAGACACATGTCAAAAACTGTAATACCGTCTGTTATATTTAGAGAGATATCAAAATCTGTGATACTGACTGTTTCATTTAGAAACATATCAAAAACTGTTATACTGTTTCTTTTCTTCAGACATATCAAAAACTGTTATTCTGTTTGTTTTATTTACACATAACAAAAATTGTAATACTGTCTGTTATGTTTAGAGACATATCAAAAACCATTATACTGTCTGTTTTATTCATAAACATATCAAAAACTGTTATACTGTCTGTTTTATTCAGACATATCAAAAATTGTTATTCTGTTTATTTGATTTAGACACATCAAAAAGTGTAATACTGTCTGTTATGTTTAGAGACATATCAAAAATCATTATACTGTCTGTTTCATTTAGAAACATATCAAAAAGTGTTATACTGTCTGTTTCATTCAGACATATCAAAAACTGTAATACTGTCTGTTTTATTTAGACATATCAAAAAATGTAATACTGTTTGCGTGATTTAGAGACATATAAAAAACTGTTATACTGTCTTTTATTTGGAGACATACCAAAAACTCTATTATTGTCTGTTATATTTAGAGACATATCAAAATCTGTAATACTGTCTGTTATATTTAGAGACATATCAAAAACTCTAATACTGTCTATTTTATTTGGAGACATATCAAAAACTCTAATACTGTCTGTTATATTTAGAGACATATCAAAAACTGTTATACTGTCTGTTTTATTTAGAAACATATCAAAAACTGTCATACTCTCTGTTATATTTAGAGATATATCAAAATTTCCAATACTGTCCATTTTATTTAAAGACATATCAAAAACTCTAATACTATCTGTTTTATTTAAAGAGATATCAGAAATTGTAATACTGTTTGCTTTATTTTGAAACACATCAAAAACTGTTATACTGTCTTTTATTTAGAGACATATTAAAAACTTTTATACTGTCTGTTATGTTCAAAGACATATCAAAAACCATTATACTGTTATTCAGTTTGTTTTATTTAGACATAAACAAATCTGTAATACTGTCTGTTTTATTCATAAAGATATCAAAAACTGTTATACTGTCTATTTTATTTAGAAACATATCAAAAACTCTAATACTGTCTGTTTTATTTAGAGACTTATCAAAAACACTAATACTGTCTGTTTTATTGAAAGAGATATCAACAAATGTTATACTGTCTGTTTTATTTAGAAACATATCAAAAACTGTTATACTGTTTTTTATTCAGACATACCAAAAACTATAATACTGTTTGCTTTATTTAGACATATCAAAAACTGAAATACTGTTTGCTTTATTTAGAGACATATCACAAACTCTAATACTGTCTGTTATATTTGGAGACATATCAAAAACTGTTATACTGTCTATTTTATTTAGAAACATATCAAAAACTGTAATACTGTCTGTTTTATTTAGAGAGTTATCAAAAACTCTAATACTGTCTGTTTTACTAAAAGAGATATCAAAAACTGTTATACTGTTTTTTTATTCAGACATATCAAAAACTGTAACAGTGTCTGTTATATTTAGAGACATATCAAAAACCATTTTAATATCTGTTTTATTCATAAACATATCAAAAACTGTTATACTGTCTGTTTTATTCAGACATATGAAAAACTGTTATACTGCTTGTTTTATTCAGACATATCAAAAACTGTTACACTGTCTGTTTTATTTAGACATATCAAAAACTCTAATACTGTTTGCTTTATTTAGACATATCAAAAACTATAATACTGTTTGCTTTATTTAGACATATCAAAAACTGAAATACTGTTTGCTTTATTTAGAGACTTATCAAAAACTCTAATACTGTCTGTTTTATTGAAAGAGATATCAACAACTGTTATACTGTCTGTTTTATTTAGAAACATATCAAAAACTGTTATACTGTTTTTTATTCAGACATATCAAAAACTGTAACAGTGTCTGTTATATTTAGAGACATATCAAAAACCATTTTAATGTCTGTTTTATTCATAAACATATCAAAAACTCTTATACTGTCTGTTTTATTCAGACATATCAAAAACTGTGTTACACTGTCTGTTTTATTTAGAGACATGTCAGAAACTGTTATACTGTCTGTTATATTTAGAGAGATATCAAAAACTGTTATACTGTCTGTTATATTTAAAGAGATATCAGAAATTGTAATACTGTCTGTTATATTTAAAAAGATATCAGAAATTGTTATACTGTTTGCTTTATTTAGACATATCAAAAACTGAAATACTGTTTGCTTTATTTAGAGACATATCACAAATTCTAATACTGTCTGTTATATTTGGAGACATATCAAAAACTGTTATACTGTCTATTTTATTTAGAAACATATAAAAAAACTCTAATACTGTCTGTTTTATTGAAAGAGATATCAACAAATGTTATACTGTCTGTTTTATTTAGAAACATATCAAAAACTGTTATACTGTTTTTTATTCAGACATATCAAAAACTGTTATTCTGTTTGTTTTATTTCGACATAACAAAAAATATAATACTGTGTGTTGTGTTTAGAGACATATCAAAAACCATTTTACTGTCTGTTTTATTCATAAACATATCAAAAACTGTTATACTGTTTGTTTTATTCAGACATATCAAAAACTGTTATACTGCTTGTTTTATTCAGACATATCAAAAACTGTTACACTGTCTGTTTTATTTAGACATATCAAAAACTCTAATACTGTTTGCTTTATTTAGACATATCAAAAACTATAATACTGTTTGCTTTATTGAGATATATCAAAAACTGAAATACTGTTTTTTTTATTTAGAGACATATCACAAACTCTAATACTGTCTGTTATATTTGGAGACATATCAAAAATTGTTATACTGTCTATTTTATTTAGAAACATATCAAAAACTCTAATACCGTCTGTTTTATTTAAAGACTTATTAAAAACTCTAATACTGTCTGTTTTATTGAAAGAGATATCAACAACTGTTATACTGTCTGTTTTATTTAGAAACATATCAAAAACTGTTATACTGTTTTTTATTCAGACATATCAAAAACTGTAACAGTGTCTGTTATATTTAGAGACATATCAAAAACTCTTATACTGTCTGTTTTATTCAGACATATCAAAAACTGTGTTACACTGTCTGTTTTATTTAGAGACATGTCAGAAACTGTTATACTGTCTGTTATATTTAGAGAGATATCAGAAATTGTAATACTGTCTGTTATATTTAAAGAGATAACAGAAATTGTTATACTGTTTGCTTTATTTAGACATATCAAAAACTGAAATACTGTTTGCTTTATTTAGAGACATATCACAAACTCTAATACTGTCTGTTATATTTGGAGACATATCAAAAACTTTTAAACTGTATATTTTATTTAGAAACATATCAAAAACTCTAATACTGTCAGTTTTATTTAGAGTTATCAAAAAACCTAATACTGTCTGTTTTATTGAAAGAGATATCAACAACTGTTATACTGTCTGTTTTATTTAGAAACATAACAAAAACTGTTATACTGTTTTTTATTCAGAGATATCAAAAACTGTAACAGTGTCTTTTATATTTAAAGATATATCAAAAACCATTTTAATATCTGTTTTATTCATAAACATATCAAAAACTGTTATACTGTCTGTTTCATTCAGACATATCAAAAACTTTAATACTGTCTGTTTTATTTAGACATGACAAAAACTGTAATACTGTCTGTTATGTTTAGAGACATGTCAAAAACTGTGATACTGACTGTTTCATTTAGAAACATATCAAAAACTGTTATACTGTTTCTTTTCTTCAGACATACCAACTGTTATTCTGTTTGTTTTATTGAGACATGACAAAAACTGTAATACTGTCTGTTATGTTTAGAGACATATCAAAAACCATTATACTGTCTGTTTTATTCATAAACATGTCAAAAACTGTTATACTGCTTGTTTTATTCAGACATATGACAACTGTTACACTGTCTGTTTTATTTAGACATATCTAAAACTGTTATACTGTTTTTTTATTCAGACATATCAAAATCTGTAAAAGTGTCTGTTATATTTAGAGACATATCAAAAACCATTTTAATGTCTGTTTTATTCATAAATATATCAAAAACTCTTATACTGTCTGTTTTATTTAGACATATCAAAAACTGTGTTACACTGTCTGTTTTATTTAGAGACATGTCAGAAACTGTTATACTGTCTGTTATATTTAAAGAGATATCAGAACTTGTAATACTGTCTGTTATATTTAAAGAGATATCAGAAATTGTTATACTGTTTGCTTTATTTAGTTATTTCAAAAACTGAAAAACTGTTTGCTTTATTTAGAGACATATAACAAACTCTAATACTGTCTGTTATATTTGGAGACATATCAAAAACCATTTTAATATCTGTTTTATTCATAAACATATCAAAAACTGTTATACTGTCTGTTTCATTCAGACATATCAAAAACTGTTATACTGTTTGTTTCATTCAGACATATCAAAAACTGTAATACTGTCTGTTTTATTTAGACATATCAAAAAATGTAATACTGTTTGGCTTATTTAGAGACATATCAAAAACTCTAATACTGTCTGTTTTATTGAAAGAGATATCAACAACTGTTATACTGTCTGTTTTATTTAGAAACATAACAAAAACTGTTATACTGTTTTTTATTCAGACATATCAAAAACCATTTTAATATCTGTTTTATTCATAAACATATCAAAAACTGTTATACTGTCTGTTTCATTCAGACATATTTAAAACTGTTATACTGTTTGTTTCATTCAGACATATCAAAAACTGTAATACTGTCTGTTTTATTGAAAGAGATATCAACAACTGTTATACTGTCTGTTTTATTTAGAAACATAACAAAAACTGTTATACTGTTTTTTATTCAGACATATCAAAAACCATTTTAATATCTGTTTTATTCATAAACATATCAAAAACTGTTATACTGTCTGTTTCATTCAGACATATTTAAAACTGTTATACTGTTTGTTTCATTCAGACATATCAAAAACTGTAATACTGTCTGTTTTATTTAGACATATCAAAAAATGTAATACTGTTTGGCTTATTTAGAGACATATCAAAAACTCTAATACTGTCTGTTTTATTTAAAGAGTTATCAAAAACTGTTATACTGTGAGTTATATTTAGAGACATATCAAAAACTGTAATGCTGTCTGTTATATTTATAGACATTTCAATAACTGTAATACTATTTGCTTTATTTAGACATATCAAATACTGTTATACTGTCTTTTATTTGTAGACATTTTAAAAAACTCTAATTACGTTTTTTATATTTAGAGATATATCAAAAATGTTATACTGTCTGTTTTCTTTAGAAACATATTAAAAAAACTGTAATACTGTCTGTTATATTTAGAGAGATATCAAAAACTGTGATACTGACTGTTTCATTTAGAAACATATCAAAAACTGTTATACTGTTTTTTTTCTTCAGACATACCAAAAACTGTTATTCTGTTTGTTTTATTGACTCATAACAAAAACTGTAATACTGTCTGTTATGTTTAGAGACATATCAAAAACCATTATACTGTCTGTTTTATTCATAAACATGTCAAAAACTGTTATACTCTTTGTTTTATTCAGACATATCAAAAACTGTTATACTGCTTGTTTCATCAGACATATGAAAACTGTTACACTGTCTGTTTTATTTATACATATCAAAAACTCTAATACTGTTTGATTTATTGAGACATATTAAAAACTATAATAATGTTTGCTTTATTTAGACATATTAAAAAACTGAAATACTGTTTGCTTTATTTCGAGACATATCACAAACTCTAATACTGTCTGTTTTATTTAGAGACTTATCAAAAACTCTAATATTGTCTGTTTTATTGAAAGAGATATCAACAAATGTTATACTGTCTGTTTTATTTAGAAACATATCAAAAACTGTTATACTGTTTTTTATTCAGACATACCAGAAACTGTAACAGTGTCTGTTATATTTAGAGACATATCAAAAACAATTTTAATATCTGTTTTATTCATAAACATATCAAAAACTGTTATACTGTCTGTTTTATTTAGACATGACAAAAACTGTAATACTGTTCGTTATGTTTAGAGACATATCAAAAATCAGTATACTGTCTGTTTTATTTAGAAACATATCAAAAACTGTTATACTGTTTTTTATTCAGACATACCAAAAACTGTAACTGTGTCTGTTATATTTAGAGACATATCAAAATCCATTTTAATATCTGTTTTATTCATAAACATATCAAAAACTGTTATACTGTCTGTTTTATTCAGACATATCAAAAACTGTTATTCTGTTTGTTTTATTTAGACACATCAAAAAGTGTAATACTGTCTGTTATGTTTAGAGATATATCAAAAATCATTATACTGTCTGTTTTATTTAGAAAGATATGAAAAACTGTTATACTGTCTGTTTCATTCAGACATATCAAAAACTGTAATACTGTCTGTTTTATTTATACATATGAAAAAATGTCATACTGATTGCCTTATTTAGAGACATATCAAAAACTCTTATACTGTCTGTTTTATTTAAAGAGATATCAAAAACTTTTATACTGTGTGTTATATTTATAGACATTTCAAAAACTGTAATACTATTTGCTTTATTTAGACATATCAAAAACTGTTATACTGTCTTTTATTTGAAAACATATCCAAAACTCTAATACTGTCTGTTATATTTAGAGATATATCAAAAACTGTTATACTGTCTGTTTCATTTAGAGAGATATCAAAAACTGTAATACTGTCTGTTATATTTAGAGACATATCAAAAACTGTTATACTGTCTGTTTTATTTGGAGACATATTTTAAAAACTCCAATACGGTCTATTTTATTTAGAGACATATCAAAAACTCTAATACTATCTGTTTTATTTAAAGAGATATCAAAAACTGTTATATTGTCTGTTATATATAAAGAGATATCAGAAATTGTAATACTGTTTGCTTTATTTAGAGACATATCAAAAACTGTATTAGTGTCTGTTATATTTCGAGACATTTCAAAAACTGTAACACTATTTGCTTTATTTAGACATATCAAAAACTGTTATACTGTCTTTTATTTGGAGACATAACAAAAACTCTAATACTGTCTGTTATATTTAGAGATATATCAAAAACTGTAATACTGTCTGTTATATTTAGAGATATATCAAAAACTCTAATACTGTCTGTTTTATTTAAAGAGATATCAAAAACTGTTATATTGTCTGTTATATTTAAAGAGATATCAGAAATTGTAATACTGTTTGCTTTATTTAGAGACATATCAAAAACTGTATTAGTGTCTGTTATATTTCGAGACATATCAAAAACTGTTATACTGTCTGTTTTATTTAGAGACATATTTTAAAAACTCCAATACGGTCTATTTTATTTAGAGACATATCAAAAACTCTAATACTATCTGTTTTATTTAAAGAGATATCAAAAACTGTTATATTGTCTGTTATATTTAAAGAGATATCAGAAATTGTAATACTGTTTGCTTTATTTAGAGACATATCAAAAACTGTATTAGTGTCTGTTATATTTCGAGACATTTCAAAAACTGTAACACTATTTGCTTTATTTAGACATATCAAAAACTGTTATACTGTCTTTTATTTGGAGACATAACAAAAACTCTAATACTGTCTGTTATATTTAGAGATATATCAAAAACTGTAATACTGTCTGTTATATTTAGAGATATATCAAAAACTCTAATACTGTCTATTTTATTTAGAGACATATCAAAAACTCTAAAACTATCTGTTTTATTTAAAGATATATGAAAAACTATTACACTGTCTGTTATATTTAAAGAGATATCAGAAATTGTAATACTGTTTGCTTTATTTAGAGACACATGTCAAAAACTGTAATACAGTCTCTTATATTTAGAGAGATATCAAAAACTGAGATACTGACTGTTTTATTTAGAAACATATCAAAAACTGTTATACTGTTTCTTTTCTTCAGACATATCAAAAACTGTTATTCTGTTTGTTTTATTTATACATATCAAAAACTGTTACACTGTCTGTTTTATTTAGACATATCAAAAACTATAATACTGTTTGCTTTATTTAGACATATCAAAAAGTGAAATACTGTTTGCTTTATTTAGAGACATATCACAAACTCTAATACTGTCTGTTATATTTGGAGACATATCAAAAACTGTTATACTGTCTATTTTATTTAGAAACATATCAAAAACTGTAATACTGTCTGTTTTATTTAGAGAGTTATCAAAAACTCTAATACTGTCTGTTTTACTGAAAGAGATATCAAAAACTGTTATACTGTTTTTTTATTCAGACACATCAAAAAGTGTAATACTGTCTGTTATGTTTAGAAACATATCAAAAATCATTATACTGTCTTTTTTAATTCGAAACATATCAAAAACTGTTATACTCTCTGTTTCATTCAGTTATATCAAAAATTGTTATGCTGTTTGTTTCATTGAGACGTATCAAAAACTGTAATAGTGTCTGTTTTTTTTAGACATATCAAAAAATGTAATACTGTTTGCTTTATTTAGAGACATATCAAAAACTCTAATACTGTCTGTTTTATTTAAAGAGATATCAAAAACTGTTATACTGTGTGTTATATTAGGAGACATATTAAAAAACTGTAATGCTTTTGTTATATTTATAGACATTTCAAAAACTGTAACACTATTTGCTTTATTTAGACATATCAAAAACTGTTATACTGTCTTTTATTTGGAGACATAACAAAAACTCTAATACTGTCTGTTATATTTAGAGATATATCAAAAACTGTTATACTGTCTGTTTTATTTAGAGACATATTAAAAAACTGTAATACTTTCTGTTATATTTAGAGACATATCAAAAACTCTAAACCGTCTGTTTTATTTAGAGACTAATCAAAAACTCTAATACTGTCTGTTTTATTGAAAGAGATATCAACAATTGTTATACTGTCTCTTTTATATAGAGACATATCAAAAATTCTAATACTATCTGTTTTATTTAAAAAGATATTAAAAACTGTTATACTGTCTGTTATATTTAAAGAGATATCAGAAATTGTAATACTGTTTGCTTTATTTAGAGACACATCAAAAACTGTTATACTGTCTTTTATTTAGAGACATATCAAAAACTTTTATACTGTCTGTTTTATCTAGACACATGTCAAAAACTGTAATACCGTCTGTTATATTTAGAGAGATATCAAAAACTGTGATACTGACTGTTTCATTTAGAAACATATCAAAAACTGTTATTCTGTTTGTTTTATTTAGACATAACAAAAACTGTAATACTGTCTGTTATGTTTAGAGACATATCAAAAACCATTATACTGTCTGTTTTATTCATAAACATATCAAAAACTGTTATACTGTCTGTTTTATTCAGACATATCAAAAACTGTTATACTGCTTGTTTTATTCAGACATATCAAAAACTGTTACACTGTCTGTTTTATTTAGACATATCAAAAACTCTAATACTGTTTGCTTTATTTAGACATATCAAAAACTGAAATACTGTTTGCTTTATTTAGAGACTTATCAAAAACTCTAATACTGTCTGTTTTATTGAAAGAGATATCAACAACTGTTATACTGTCTGTTTTATTTAGAAACATTTAAAAAACTGTTATACTGTTTTTTATTCAGACATATCAAAAACTGTAACAGTGTTTGTTATATTTAGAGACATATCAAAAGCCATTTTAATGTCTGTTTTATTCATAAATATATCAAAAATTCTTATACTCTCTGTTTTATTCTGACATTTTTAAAAATTGTGTTACACTGTCTGTTTTATTTAGAGACATGTCAGAAACTGTTATACTGTCTGTTATATTTGGAGAGATATCAAAAACTGTTATACTGTCTTTTATATTTAAAGAGATATCAGAAATTGTAATACTGTCTATTATATTAAAAGAGATATCAGAAATTGTTATACTGTTTGCTTTATTTAGACATATCAAAAACTGAAATACTGTTTGCTTTATTTAGAGACATATCCTAAACTCTAATACTGTCTGTTATATTTGGAGACACATCAAAAACTGTTATACTGTCTATTTTATTGAAAAACATATCATAAACTCTAATACTGTCTGTTTTATTTAAAGACTTATCAAAAAGTCTAATACTGTCTGTTATATTTAGAGACATATCAAAAACAATTTTAATACCTGTTTTATTCATAAACATATCAAAAACTGTTATACTATCTGTTTTATTTAGAGATAACAAAAACTGTAATAAGGTTCGTTATGTTTAGAGACATATCAAAACCATTATACTGTCTGTTTTATTCATAAACATATCAAAAACTGTTATGCTGTTTGTTTTATTCAGAAATATCAAAAACTGTTATACTGCTTCTTTTATTCAGACATATGAAAAACTGTTACACTGTCTGTTTTATTTAAACATATCAAAAACTCTAATACTGTTTGCTTTATTTAGACATATCACAAACTCTAATACTGTCTGTTATATTTGGAGACATATCAAAAACTGTTATACTGTCTATTTTATTTAGAAACATATCAAAAACTCTAATACTGTCTGTTTTATTGAAAGAGATATCAACAACTGTTATACTGTCTGTTTTATTTAAAAACATATCAAAAACTGTTATACTGTGTTTTTAATCAGACATATCAAAAACTAAAACAGTGTCTGTTATATTTAGAGACATATGAAAAACCATTTTAATGTCTGTTTTATTCATAAACATATCAAAAACTCTTATACTGTCTGTTTTATTCAGACATATGAAAAACTGCGTTACACTGTCTGTTTTATTTAGAGACATGTCAGAAACTGTTATACTGTCTGTTATATTTAGAGAGATATCAGAAATTGTAATACTGTCTGTTATATTTAAAAAAATAACAGAAAATGTTATATTGTTTGCTTTATTTAGACATATCAAAAACTGAAATACTCTTTGCTTTATTTAGAGACATATCACAAACTCTAATACTGTCTGTTATATTTGAAGAATTATCAAAAACTCTAATACTGTCTGTTATATTTGAAGAATTATCAAAAACTCTAATACTGTCTGTTTTATTCAAAGAGATATCAAGAACTGTTATACTGTTTGTTTTATTTAGAAACATATCAAAAACTGTTATACTGTTTTTATTGAGACATATCAAAAACTGTAACAGTGTCTGTTATATATAGAGACATATCAAAAACCATTTTAATATCTGTTTTATTCATAAACATATCAAAAACTGTTATACTGTCTGTTTTATTGAGACATATCAAAAACTGTTATACTGTCTGTTTTATTGAGACATATCAAAAAGTGTAA
>VWRL01001615.1:0-24998 GCA_011833715.1 Carcinoscorpius rotundicauda | reverse complement strand
AGCACCAAACATGGGACGTAGAAAAGTTGATGAGTGTTTTGTTCTCTGATGAGAGAAACTTAACCTGGAAGGTCCAGATGGCTTCTAACGTTACTGGCATGATTAGGATATCCCACCGAATACATTTTCTACACGACACGGTGGAGGAGGTTCCATCATGATCTGGGATGCTTTCTCCTTGCAATTAAGATAACCTACCTTGATGGTGGCAGGTGGACGTGGTTACATAAATGTGAGAATTCCATCTTTTTGAGTGGACATACACCTCACTGCAGAAACTCCTAGGGTGGAAAAACCACTGAGAATCTCTGACTCGAGGAAGTTCTTCAAATCCCTCTCAACAATAACTCCTTGTGATGAATTCAAAGTAGCATAAGGTGTAACTTCAATAGGTATATCTGCAATTGCCTTTGAGTGCAAGAAGAGTTCACTATGTTGAGATGTGGATGTTTCCACCAATATGTCACCATATCGAAGCTTCTTTACTGACTTTGGAGAGCCAGCAAGTCCCTAGTCCCTTTTGAATGAAAAAGGGAGACATATGCCCTGAAGGTTTGTTTGAAAGTGAATGCAATATAAAAAATGATGTTCAACAGGTGGTACAAATGGTGAGAATTGCTGCTCAGAATCTTCAAGATGTGGTCATCTACCGATACACTATTTTTTCACTATTTTATTGAGATTTTCAATTGGAATATCCATGATAAAGAAAGAAATTTCGTTGCTCACTGACCCCATACACCATGGAGCCCTATGAGGGGACACACTACAATGTCATAAAAGGACACTGCAATAATGTCAGGGTTTCATGCACACTATACCCAAACACCAGCATCAGATACAATGTCGACAACACCTGTTGAAAACATCCAACACTGGTGCTTGGTTGACCCTAGCCCGAGTGGAGCAGCCAATTTACTCAAGGCTGCCTGTGTACAGTAATTTAAGGCCAAAGTTATGTGTTAGGGTTGGACGCCTCAATCACCAGAATCCTCTCCTCTACTTCATGGGTTGCCATGCACGGCAAACACACAGGTGGATGTTTAGACCCTAGAAGAGGTAAACTTAAAGAACAGAACCTTCCCATGGAAGTCCCTCACCATGTACTGGAATCCACACCGAGGGGATATGTGGTAAGAACTACCTTCCTGGCTTCATTAGTAGAATCTGCAAGATAATGTGCATGAGGGTGTCATGAGGAATAGTGCTCTGTAAAAAGTGCAATAGCTGAACCTAGTACCCCAGATTTTTAAAGGTCAACAGACTTAGATTTACTCAGTGTGATTACTGGTATAAAAGGGAAGAATACTCTCATACTTTACTCATGATAGTCCATCAGTGAAGGTCCAGGATAGTATGGTAATATCACCTGGTGAACTGCTAGGTGGTCTTATGGAACACTTCATTTTTACAGAGCCTGTTGTATATCAGTAGTAAGTATAGAGAAATAGTAGTTGTTAGTGTGGAATTGTCTTGAAGAAAGTATCTGTCTGGGTAACACTGAGATCCAGTGGGAAAAATGAAGGGAACTTGAAAAAATAAATAAACAAGAGGAATAAAAAATACTTCTTATAATCTAGCAGATGTGGTAAAATAGCTAAAAGGGGTAGACAAAAACCCTCAGAAAAACATGCAAATAATGTAATAGAAGAGTTTTGGGAATAATTCACATACCAGCTCACATAATGTACTCCAGTGGGCAATTTAAATAGGTAGCTAAAGACAAACATGATAAATCTGATGAGATGTGACATAAAAATGTTTCCTTGCTGTAAAGCAAGTCCAGCATGAGCAATGTATAAAAAATTTGCGAAATTACTTCATCAAGGTTATCAGGGACAAGTAGAAAGAAACTGAAGGATCCCAATGAATAAAAAGTCAGTTTCTACCACATTGAATGGAGTTAGTGGATCCACATTATACCTCAGAGCTCTGACAGGACATAGCAAACTACTGGGGCCTGAACAATCATAGAGGTGAAAAGTGTTTGGCAAAGTAATCGGTGAGAAGGATTTATGGTCTTCCTTGGCTGCCAGAGTCTCAGGAAGGAAGTACCTATTAATATATAGTAGAACAGAAGTACAGTGACAAAGTTTTGTGCAAACGACTCCAAGCTATGATATTCACAGGCCAGCAGCAACAAAAAGTACGTTTTATGGGGAAATATGATGCATAGCAGATTAGGGTAAAAGCTCAAATGAATGTGGAGAGAAAACATGTAATACTACATTATCTGAGTTAGGAAATTGAAAAGTATGCTAAACGATTTGAGAAGTGATGATATAACTGAGGAATGAAATAATCTTCAATGTTAATAATACCAAAAGGTAGATAATAAAAGTGTCTTATCAAAAAATGAGATATGGTTGCGACGTTTTGTTAAGGTGAATTTAATTTCCTTGTGAGAAATCATTGGGGTTTATCGAGAAATTGAGACAAATACAAAGCAATTTTAGAAGTTTAACCCCAATGCCAAGTGAAGGACTGCATAATTTCCATGCATGAAGTTTGAGCTCACAATGTTTGGATGTGAAATGTCCGATTATGGTTGCTTCAAAGGAGTTAGCAAAAGAAGTGGCAAAGGATTGGACTCAAGAAGATACTGAAGAAGAGAATATCATGGTTAGGCTGTCCAATCCAAGGCTAACAATAAAGAATGGATCAAACCATAGCCATGACTCCAGGTAACAGATTAATCATGGGGAAGGAATTGTGGAGATTCAGTCTTAATTTAATGCATAAATTGCAAAAGCCAGAGGTTATAGTACTGGGGAAATCAAGATGCCTGCAGTTGAGAGATTCAATGAGATTGATTATCATAGTCCCACATCTCACAGTATACCATCCATTCAGTTGGGCTTAGACACATGATTTGCTATTAAATTCATTATTCCTGGAACATGGTAAGCTCAGGAGCTGATATGATGAGAATGAGCCAAGTAGAGAATATTCAAAGTTTGAAAACAAAGGTCCTAATAATGTGTGTCCCCTGATGAGTAATATAAGATTAATACTCTGGAATTGTTGGAATGAATCATGAAAAATTTTCTCTTTATTGGAGCTAGACTTTCAGCCATTTCCCAATAGACACCAAGAAGTTTTAAAATATTAATATGGAAGGAAGATTTGCTACCTATCCACAAACTGACCCTATAATTCCCGACTATTGATAAATGCTCCCCATTGATGAAGTGAGGCACCTGTAAAGGGATGAATCTCGGGAAATTGAGACAAATACAAAGCAATTTTAAAAGTTTAACCCAAATGCCATGTGAAGGACTGCATAATTTCCATGCATGAAGTTTGAGCTCACAATGTTTGGATGTGAAATGTCAGATTATGGTTGTTTCAAAGGAGTTAGCAAAAGAAGAAGTGGCAAATGTTGGTACTCTAAGATATACTGAAGAAGAGAATATCATGGTTTGTGATCGTTTCAAAGTGATTACAGACTTCATTCTGATACTCCATATTTTCAAAATAAGGTCAAGTCTTTGGGGAAACTAAATATGTCTCCTCATGATGGTTGTAAGCCAAACCATGTTGTACCAACATGCATGAACATGTTCTAAGATCTTTTTGCTATCAAAGTAAAAGTAAACACAAAAGCAATCGGAGAAAGCCTTGGAACCTCTCAGACTTGACTGAATAATTGTAGAAAGGGAACAGGAAATGACTGATCCAAACTGACCTTGCAAAAAGTCAACCCGGTAAATGATGGCACAAAAAAAAAAGGGAGGGATACATTTTTTCCAGGATGTTCTGGATTAACGTCAAAAGGACTTTCAGAAAATCCCAGACCAAATATATATCTTCACTTGAGAATGACACTAGATAACAATGATGGAGTATAGGAAGTCCAGTTAGCTTCTATTCTGGAAATAGTAAATAGGGAATTTATATGTGAAAACCATGTGTTGAAGTGAAAGGTTCTTTTCAGATGTTTTAAAATATTATTGAACGAAAATCAACCATGTAGCACAAAGATTGCACTCAAGGATTTTAACTCTTGCAACACATTTGTAAATAAACCCACGTCTAAATATTTTGTCAAGAAAAAGTGATAACATTATTTGAATGAGGGTCTCATTTACAGTACCAGAATAGAAGGAACACTGATGTAATTGGAAAGTATTACAAGACAAATATCTTTATGGGCAATTGAGTGCATTATAAAAGATTGGACCAAGTGTAAAAATTCAGATCAATTCTTAGATGGGCAAAGAAAGAAATCCTAAAGGTCCAATAACTGCTATAAATGTCAGTGGAGGGAGTATGTTTTAGAATTTGTTTGCTAGATACTAAAGTACAAGACATTATGAAGCATGTTGATAATTTACTTGTTGGTACCAAGAAACATCCTTTTTTTGTAGTACATGTAGGAGAAAATGATAATGAAAACTAGACTGGAGAGAAGAAATGCTTAAAAAGTTTAAAGAATGCCATCAGAGATTTAAGGATAGAAATACACATCTAAGATTTAAGGAATACTCCTTCAAGCCAGATACTAAAATAAGTTATTGAGTAAGATCCAAAGTTTAAGTAAAAGATTGTCAAGTGGAAGTGGACACTGAAGCCAACAGATAAGTTAGCTGGAGCTGTGGAATAGTTTTCACGATAAGGGAGAGATTATATACTAAAGATGAGATTAACTTAAGTAGGTTAGTTAGTAGGTAAACTTCTAAAGATGTTTGTAAAGATATTCAGTCAGTTACTATCAAATCCAAAGTCACATGTTGCTGCTATCAGGAACTGCTTCCAACCTGATCTGTTATTCATCCTATGACTCAACTCTACAAAACCCTTTTGTATAGTAGCAAATAAGCTAACTGGAGCAATGTGAAATTTGTATATATGAAGTTCAGAGTATAACAAGATAAATACGTATTAAAGACAAATTTGGTAAATTTGACAGTGATTCCATGCACTAGGCAACCAGACTTTTGCATTACTTAATTTTTAAAGTCATCCTGGATCATTTGTTTATTGGCTAAAACCTACAAAACCTGATTGGATAAAGAGCAGATAATTGTCACACCCATAAATCACATATTGTACTAATCTTGTATTGATAAAACAATATTAATACAGGAAAAGAAGAAAATGGCTTGTAAGTTCAAAGAGCATATGTATGATACTTGTAGGATATGTTCTTGATGTCAGTGTGGATGCAACAGTTTAGGCTTGGAGATTAAAATGGCAAAAGAAAGTGGAAACAGCTGCAGAGAAAATTAAAGGCAGGAAGAAAGAGGAAGATTGATTATACTTTTCCATTCTGGAGTGATAAAGATGAAAAGTCTAGCATTATTTCTAAAGATCCCTTGGATTTCAAGATACCAAAAAAATGAAGCAGATCATCCACGAACTCATGTGTAAAAGCAAGGTATTATTGTAGTACTTCAACAGGGCACAGGAATGATGTCTATTCATTTTGAAAGTTTTTTTTTGGCATTAAATCCAGAGCAATGCCAAACTTTCCAAATTAAGAAGTTTGTTGGACGGAATGTTTCAGACCTCTTGAAAAGAACAATTATTTGCTTGCATTCTGTATGACTATAATAAGGATTCTATGTACCATGTTACTTCAAAAAGATGTTAGAGGTCTAATGTACATAACAGGAAATGATATTTTTAACGTATATGATGATACAAAAGTATTCTCATCTGTCAACGATGTGCAACATTCTCTGCCAGAGAAACGTCATAGTTGATCTGATATGTTACTCAGGGGCATTCAAAGAAGTGAAAGAGAGATTGAAGAAGAAGCTTTTTAAACAACTACATGGCACTTTCATTGACTGAAGACTGGGTTTCAGCTAGAACCTGTAGAATGATTTGTCCAACTGCACTGAAAGCAATAGAGTACCATTGACCAAGGTGATGACGATTATCCTACTTATGCCAAGATGAAGCCCTTTGTTTACTCTGAAAAAAAATAATTGAAAAAAATAGAGAAGAATACAACAAACTATGCTTGATCTTCAAAAAATAGGCTGAGAAAGTTAGTCAACAATGCAATACTATACATACATCTTCCAAGGTGGACATTCACCAAAACGAATTAAGTTGAATACTATGTACTATGAGAGTCAAAAAATTGCAACAGTTCTGGTAAAACTGTGAATTTTTCATTAAAATTCTGTCTGGAATTTTAGTTAAACTTGAAAACACTAAACATATGGTTTTAACTCATTGTGGAATAATGTTACATATTAATGTCTACCATACAGCCCAAATCCTAAGTGCTTGGCCCTTGAAAGCATTGTTTAAAATAAAAATAGTAAATTCAACAATTTGCTTAGCTGCTATTATTCCAGTATCAGGAATATTAGGAACAAGATGGATAAGTTCAAAGTTGTAGTTGAAAATTGGAAAGTGTGGAATAATAGGAAACATGGGAACTTTGTTAAGCTTGGAAAATATTGATAACAGGAATCATTTTGAAACGAGCTGATATAATGTATCCATTCAAAGCATAGAGATCCCTTGGGGTAGAATAGTACAACAGATACAACTGCCCTAAGGGTACATGTGAGGTTTGGTGACAAAAAGTTTAATAGTTTGTCAGCCATAAATGAACAAATGTACAGGAAAGACATAAGGTCCCCAGGGAGAGATCCAAATGCTAACTATTTGAGGTGCCTGAAGGTACAGGCCAGATTTGATGACACTCAGTCCAGTGATTCACAAGTTACAAGTGGACACAAAACTTTTGTCAAGTAGTGCTTCATAAATAGGTAAGAGGTCAAATTATTTAACAGTGAAAGGCTTTTCAAAGAAATGGGGGTTGAGAGACTATTTACCTAAGAAGTAAAATGTGAATTGTTAAATTGAAAACTTTAGAATGGAAGTAACAATTAAAGGTTGCAAGTGTAGGAAGGTTTTAATTGGATTATTGATGAGGGAGTTAACATAATACAGTGTATTACTGACCTCATGTATGTGAGGTCGATAATAAACTGCATAATAACATCAAGGTTATTACTAATACAAATATTGATGCAATAGTAACAGAAGAATAATTTTAGACACATTGATTGAGACAATGTATGTAAAGTCAAGTAATAAAAGAGAGATTTCTTGAAATGATTCAAGATGGTTTTTTATACCCAACAGTCAGTCAGCAAACAAGCAAGAAGGTATTCTATTTTGGAGTTATTAACTGTTAATCTTTAAAGAGGAGATGCTTCTGTGAGTTGAAGTGGAGGAGTATTTAGAGAAAAGTGATCACTAAATAGTTAAGTGTGATGTTTTGCTGTACTTTGAGAAAAACAAGAAATGAGATCTTTGTTCTTCTGAGACCTTGATGCAAGATTTAGCATTGGTGAAAAAAAAAAAAAAAAGATTAAGCCATAAAAGCAAAAGGATAACAGGAAAGATTAAATTTAACTAGTTTCCTAAAGATATAAAAGAGAAAATTAGGGATAAATTCCATGATGTTAAATGATTTTAAGATATTTAAATTGACAGATATGTTAAAAAATTTCTTGAACCAGAGAAAAGCTACAGATTTTCTTTAAAAAATTAGAAAGCTCAAATGGGCTTATTTAGCTGATAAAGTTTAAACTAATTACAAAGATATATTTTCAAAGTATGTTAAAGACAACTAAATTGTTAATAGTAGGAGTGGCTTCTGGTTCCTCACACTGGTTGATTGGGTTATAAGGAAATTTGGACAAAAGTCAGGTATACATAAATGATCCTAATTCTACATTCAGAAATAAATATTCTCCATCAGGTTTGATACTGAAGAACCAGCATTCCTGCTGCTCAAAATATTTGAAATTGGGTATAATCTTTATGATTATACATTCTTTTAACTATATATAAAGTTATGAAATGGACTTGAAGTTTAAAACATAGCAAATAAATGTCACATAACATAAGAATTCTTGATTCTGACAACAGAAACGTATTGAGTTTCTGTCTTTTCTAATATTCAGCCTGTAAAGCCGTTATCAAATATAACAAATTCAAAAGTAAAATAAAGGAATGTTATAAAATGTGTCAAAGCGAGTGACAGAGAAAACATGACAGTTGTTGCAAAGTCAAATTTATGAGTTATTTTAAAACACCAAAGTATATTTATGATGTGTTAAATTTACAAAGTTTAATTTGTTAAATTATTTTACATAAATACAAAAACAAAACAGCCCAATTTATGAATCACTACTATTTACAGGAAATGATTTATGTTTCTACCACAAAACTACCATGGGACTTGTAAACCTGATAAACTATTCTCGCACAATCCTCTTGAAAATTGGGAAATACTAATAAAAAACCAGCATATCAGTTGAAAGGAAAGATTGGAAACGGGTAAGAGGAGGTAAAGTACATATTGGAAATACATTTGCAATGTAAGAAAATTTTAATTTCTGAATAAGTAATACCTCCACTCACCCAAAGACAGAATTCCATACTGTAAAGGTTGAGAAGTTAGTAAAGGTGTGATAGTGTGAATACTGTCATTGAGCAGATAGCAACTGCCTTAAAAAATTTTGTAACATATGATAAAAGGAAGGCACACATGTGGAGAATAGAACTGTCTCTAGAACAGGTATGCTCTTCTCCTGGTAATGAACAGAGTAATACCTATGAGACAATATGTAATAGCCAAGTATCATATCTTCAAGAAAGAGATGTGTATCTCCATCCTGTGAAGAAATGCTGTATAACTATGACGTGAAACAGAAGAGTAAAGAAAAAATGGAATGTGTAGTTTGTAATTGATAATGGGCTCAAATAAATATGTGCCAAGGGTAAAGTGTTGGGGCACACTGGAGCATGTCAGCTTCTGTCTAACTGAGCAAAACATTAAGTAGAAACACTTTGTTATTGTGAGCAACAAAATCAATCTTCCTCATCAAAACAGCAAAAAACAAAAATTTCGTGGGAAGCACCTTGTACAAGTAGTTTGACAAAAAGTTGTAAAGTAATTCAGAATCAGCCAATTGTTAATAGATAATGTAAATTTGTCCATATATGTAGCAAGTATTAGCAGTGAACATAGTAACAGTTAGTCACAGTAAGGTGGCTGATAATGTGATACAAGTGGTTAAGGGAAAAACCTCAGGATACATCAGAATACACAAAGTGCTGGCATTTTCTGAAAATTACAGGAATAAGCACCTTGGATACATTGTATTAAGCCAAATGTGGTCTTGCCATGCAGAAACATCCAGTGCAAATGCCTTGCATAACAAATTGATTTTGAGATAAACAAGCATGGTAAAACACATCAGAGGAAGTGCCTTGTATCCAGAACATTATGTTGCTGAATAATCAATAATTATATTGACAATAGCCCTCTTCTTACTAAGTTAGTACACGTGAACTGTGAAGTTTGATTTATTTCATTGAAAAATTCCCATTCAGGAGGAAACTTACATGGTCCAGGACTCCAGCTACTGGGAACTGGAAGTGGAAAGGACTCTCTATGCTCCAGTAGAAGAGGGGGTAGGGGAATGGGCACTGGGCAGTCTGGAGGAATGATACACTGGAGACAGTGCAATGAGTGTGTAAGATTTCCTATATATTTTGAAAAGCAGAAAGATCCTGATTGTAACAATCATGGATCAGTATAGATGGACAAAACCACCAGTCTGCTTTGCTCATGGAGTCTGTGAGTGATGGTTCTTTATATGTGAAATAGTGATTAAAAAATTATTGAAATACACACACACCACTATATAAGTGCACAGTAGTCTTACAAAAACACACCATCTAACAGTGAGCATTATAGGAGTATACAGATTTAGTTCTGATATAATAATAAGCATACTTGACCAGGCAACATCTATCACCAGGTTGGGCCCTGAAATATAATGTATATCAACAAAATAAAGTAAAAATTATTAATACAATATCTTAAGAAAATGATAAATGCCCAAAAACGACACAGCTAGGATGTGCAAATAATGTGTGACAAATGTATTGGGAGTCGTCTGCATACCAGCCTGAATAATCTCCTCTGAAGAACAGTAGTTTCAAGCAACTAAAGAACCAGGTAAATGACAAATTTATTTCAAGAGTGATCTTCCATGAACACATCAGAATATACCAGTCGTATGAGTTAATGAAACCAACCAGTAAGCATAATAGGTGACACATAACAGGAAACAAAGAAATTCCATTGCAATTCTCATGAAATGAAGCAGTACAAACCGTAAAACATAGAAAAGAAGAAATCGGACACAAAAGTTAGTCCAGATACAAAGAGGAGAAAAAGTGAAAATACCTTCTTGGGCATCCTATGTCTTGGGAAGGTAGATATAATCAGGATAGAGGATAACATACAACGAAAAGTAAAGAAAGTGGAAAACATTAATGCCATAAATACTGGGAAAAATGATGAATGTATGCCAGGAAAAAGAGAAAATAGGTCTTAATGAAAAGATGGTACAAGGAACATATTGCAATGACTTCAAAGGGAGAACTGGATAGGGCACAAATGTGAACATTGAGATTCTCATCAAGCAGAAGAAAGGAAGGTGGCAGATGGCTACATGAGATTAAGTCCCTGAATAAGGCAAAAATATCAGATAAAAGGCACACATGGAGATGGAGTTTGGTGATGTTGGTATGAAATACCTCCTCAAGCAGTTTCTGGAGGAGCACTCAGGACAGATGGAAGGGCAGAGGCTGTTGCTCCAATGAGAGCCAAAGCAGAAAGAAACATGTCTATGCTAGCCAATATGATGCAACCAGCAGAATATAACAAGGAGTGGTCAGGATAAGAGAAATAACTTTGGAGAGAATTCTGGTAAGAAGGTAGGCACTTAAGTGTAGACCTCTCCAATAGTGACTGAAAGCATCCTCCCCAGAGTTATAAGGTGAGGGACTAGAAATAAAAAAGAAAGAAGTGAGTGGTGAATGTGTGTATATATATATATACACATACATACATATATTTAGAGAGTGAGACTGTACTCTCAATTGAGAACACATCTACAGAAATACCTGAGGATGAAGAGACCACCACTCTGAGAGAAAAACCTGGTCAGAATGGGATAAATAGTTGGACACAGGTTTCATAAGTTTGGGAATATGAAACACTAGAACTTTCATGTCATAATAGTTAGTTAAGTACAAGATATTCCCAGCCTAAAAACACAGAGATCTGGACATGGTACCCTCTTACTTAGCTCTTGACAGTGGAATTGTCAAACTGAATCATAAAAACATCCCCCCAAAAAACCCAAAAAGACAAACAACACAAAAGTAAAAACCTAAACTGAATAACATGAAAATAAAGTACCTTCTCAACAATAACATGTTTTAACTCACATCTACTGTACAATTAACATAAATACTGAAAATAAGTTAAAATAACAAACTTCCACTCCCAAAAAGTAACCAAAGAGACTAATATCCAAACAGTAATGATTATGCAAATCAGTAAGACATTTGTTTAGAACAGGTGAAACTGTTTATTTTAAAATACCTGTTATAAGTTTTCAAAGATGTTATTCGTATTCACAGTCCCTCTATAGAATTGAAAGCTTCTACTTCTGTTAATCAACTTGTTACAAGACTTTAAAATTACATCCTCACCTTAGTAGTCCTTCTGTAGTAATTAATAGTGTTTTTCCTTGTATTAACTAACCTGTCATAGGCTTCCATAGCTTTCACCCATCTACACAATCCCTCTGCAGCAGTGAAAGCTATTTTTATTTTCTCTGGGTCAAAGTCAGCATTTGAAGTGTACTTATCTCTAATAGCTTTGATTGATTTAGCAGAGATGTTGTCCTATAAAGTAAAACATAATTTTTACTACCAATACAGAAACTACGACTTTTTAACATGCAAAACAATATGGTTAATATAGCCTATCATCTCTGTTACCATTATAACACAAATGATAAACCAAAATGCTTTCTTCACACTAATAACAATACAGCTACAAACATTGTTTTTAAAATTTAAAAACACCACAGGTATAAAAATTATTACTCATACACAAGATAACACAACCAATACAAAAACTATCTGAACTGACAAATGAACCAAAACAGCTGCTGAAATATTTCAGAAACCAAACTCAATTTTTACATAAATCTTGAAATAGAACTAAAGAAATTCCTTACATTTTAGCTGTTTATAAAACATTTCTAAAACTTGCTGTGTCACATATGTAAAGTTATATTTAAAAACATTTATTAATATAAAATATCAAAAGCTGTGAGTTAAAAACTTAAGTTATGCAAATTATTACAGACCTATTGCTTGTTTGCCTATTTTATCATAGTTTGTTAAGCTTTTTAGAAACTTCATATCTCCAAGAAGATGCTTAGAAGGTCCCCAGAAATCTTCTTACATTTTGCCTATGAAAGGAAACATTTGAGAAGATTAGATGATAAATAAACTTAAAACAAATTAATTAATTTTCAAAGTGGAACAAATTCTTATAATACATATTTTTTTATTTTTCAAAATGTATTAAACACTATTAAATTATTTATGAAATATCCTATACGCCATAACCAGTGAACAAAATAAACATAAGTGAAAAATAAATGAAATCTAATTAGTACTGAATCAGATTATTTCAGAGTTTGTTTTTTCCAGCAGAAACCCACATGCTGTGTCTACCATGGGAAATCATCTTAAACATATTTCATTATTTCATGGAAAAATACTGATAAACTGCTTTTAACCTCTATTGTGAATCCAAGTTCAATTAAACTCAATAAATTACATGGTGTTAAATTGAATTTGGAAGTAAACATACACTTTGCAAAACTGTGGAGATTGCTGAGTTGTAATAAAGCATCAAGTGATCAGGTTACAAATATAGAAAAAAACTTTATAAGAAATGAAGTACATGTAAAAATGGCTAAAACTAATCTTTAAAAACAATGAAAACAAAATAGTAGTGATGGCATATTTCTCCATGACAGCATAGGGAAGAATTAATGTACAGCAATATCCTACAGTACTGAAACTCTTGCTTACATGTGTGATTCTGGAAAAACTTTTTTATTATGTGATCTGCATTCCCCAACTTTACAAACTTTTTATCCTGTGTGCAAGATTTGCAATAGGGGTCATAATTTTTCTGTTTCACCTTAGTTTCCCATCACAGAGAACTTTATTTTTATCCACTCAAATGTACAGAAAACAACCGAGCAGCTGAATTTATTACAGTGCATTGTAGAGCAAAATGAAAGTGAAAAAGTTACACACAGTTTCAATGTTTATGGAATATCTGGCAAATATTTGTCTTAAGACAAGAAGAAAACAACAAGAATTCAACAGAGATTGTGAAACAAGACTGCAAATGACTCATAGCTACCATGTACTGTCATCCTTACCAACTACTGACACCTCAAGTGAGCACTGGTGCCACAGGTAATCTGCTATTGTATATAATGATTCAATTGCAGTTGGGTTTAATTCAACCTATTTAGTCTGTTAACATTCTAATACACCATGTGCCTATGCTATTATGAAGGGATAATATAAATGCGATCCATACTATCTTGTTTGCAATGTTTTTGAAGATTAGTATTAACCATTTCTACAATTATTTTCTTTTTAAATTTTTTCTCTTTAGTTGTTTCCTTGTTTTTTAATGCAATGATTCAATAGACATAGGAAGGTTGTGTTTTTATAACTAGATACTAAATACAATGAGGTTCCAACTTTAATATTTTATTGTTATTCTATTGTTGGGTAGAAATTCCAGTTTTATTCTGTACTTAAGCTCTCTAAAGGAACACCATATTTCTGTAAGAAAGCTAACATCAAGGAGTAATTATTGTTGTTTATTTGTTTTTGAATTTTGTGCAGTGTAAGACTAGAAGGAAGGCAGCTAGTCATCACCACCCACCACCAATGCTTGGACTACTCTTTTACCAATGAATCATGGGATTGAATATCATGTTATAACACCCCTACAGCTGAAAGGGTGAGCATGTTTGGTGCAACCAGTATTCAAACCTGCGACCCTCAGACAACGAGTCAAACACCTTAACCCACCTGGCCATGCTGGGCCAAGAGGTAATGATAACACTGTTCACATTAACATTATGAATTATTTTTAATCACTTGCTTGTTTGTTTATAGTTAAATACAATGATACATAAAGGGCTATCTGTGCTCTGCCCACAATGAGTATCAAAATCCTGTTTCTAGCATCATAAGTCCACAACCAAACCACTGTGTCTCACAGGACTTTTGATTACTACTATTTAATAACACTTCTGAAAGTGAACACTCTCCTTGGAATTATGCTACCTCAACAAAATTGATTCACACCATTATTTTGGTTTTTGAGCTATCATGTAATATGAAATAGAAGAAGCAGAAAGAACAAGAAGAAATTCAAACTTTTTGCTCATATATTTACAGATATTTTCATAACTTGTGATTCAGTCATTACAAAAATAATGTTAAAAAAGGAAACGCTACATATAAATTTTCCTTTTACTTTTTTCAGTTAACGTGCACCAGTATCAAGGCAATGTGAGGATCTACACAACCAGTTTTTTATTTGAAAGGGTATTTTTAAAATGGTCATTTGGGCTTTAGGCCTGTCAGTTGCTAACATCATTAAGGTTATCAATATGGATGTGTGTAACTGTAATAATGAAGTTATCAGCACTTGATCGGTTGTTGTGTGCTATACATCATTTAAAGTTCTAATGACCTGTTGAGCTAACTCTCATCCTGACCACTATCCATTTCCCTGTTATATATGTCATTTAGTAAATGTTAGGAATACACTTATTTGACTAATTATCTAAATTGGCACAAACAATAAATTAGTGTAAGTCAAAATAAAAATATAAAGAATTAGTTTAAATTACCCACATGGGTAGAATTATCTGGATATTAAGAAATCTGTCCTGACTGGGGCTTAAATCCATGATGCTTACTTAAAATAATACTCTATAACAGTGTTCTATTATCTAAGCTATCAGGCTTCAAGTCTCAAATAGCATACTTCTAACCTAACTATTATACCAATATACAAAGAATTTTCAAAAATCTCATGTGTGCAATTTTTCATCCATTAGTTATGTACAGTTGCAACTTGCAACAAATAACTACAACTATTAGAAAGGTCTAAACTAATTTTTTTCGTACAAAATTACTTTAGGTTCTGTTCATTTTCAAAATACTTTGAGAAGAAATCTTAAATAATACCTGTTACGAATGTAACTTCTGCAAATGTTTTTACTTTCAAAATATCATTTGGTTTGATATTTTTCATGCAATAAAAGTTTGCCAAACCTTTTATTTTTCCAAACTTTTTTTGTATACAGTCTGAATTGGTCCCTTTCAAGACAGAGTTTCAGTCAATAAACTTCTATTTCTAGAAAAATTTATGAAAATGTTTCATTTAATACTATTTCTCAAGGTCTGGATTAACTTATAGGCTACAAAGATCAACAAACACATTCTGCTAACAAAAGGTTCTGAGTATTGTTGCTTGCATTCATATTTGAATGCAAAATTCTGCAGATATTAGAAATTTCTTCAAGACTAAAAAAAACATTTACTTTTACTTTTTTCAGTTAATGTGCACCAGTATCAAGGCAATGTGAGGAAGCACACTTAGAATATACATATACATATATTGCTCTTGGCACATACCACTTCCAAAAGGGTCAGGAATACGATCTGGCTTGATACCTTTGAGGATACAAATTGCTTCCATGACAAGCTTAACCCCTACAAGAGGACTCTTCATAGTTTTCACAATAGTAACATCCAAAAAATAAAATAAATTTAAAAGGAATATAAAATCGAAGATAAGAGATCGTATTCAACATTACTATATGATCAAAAATATGTAAAAATAAAAATTACAGAAAATAAGTAGTTTTTGTAAAATAAACAAAATAATATATTAACATATATTAAATTTAATAACATATAATAATTTTTTAAAAACAAAATACAAGATGTATGAATAATTCTCTATAATTAACACTAATTAAAAGTAAGAGTACTTAAAATCAAGAGTTCAGATAAAATACATGTATAAAACTATTAAAATGCAGAATCTGTTGTATTCATAACACAAATAGAAATACTGACAAATGGTTAGATAATATTAATTCTACATATAATAATATATTAGAACTTAATATGAATGTGTTATAACAAAGTAACTGAATAGGTAAAATATTCAAGAAAGACTTACAGCTGGAGTTAAAGTGTTGAGTGCTGCCAAAGCAGCTTCTAATACTGGCACAGTTTCTGCTAAGTCAGTATCACATTCATTTTTAATGGCCTGAGCAGCTTCAGCCTGCTCATTGGCAATAGCCTCATCAACTTTAACAATCAACTTCTGCTGATTTATTCGCTACCACAATCATGATCTCATCAACTTGTTGACTAGCAATTACCAGTTGTGGTTGGTATTCAGTAAGTTCAGTCTGCATTAGAGATACCTGGCTAGCAGCACGAGCCAGTTTCTCTAGTCCAACCTCGTAACGTTGTTTTTGTTTCATCACAATCCTAAAGCATACATTAGTATACTAAGACTTTAAATCTATGATACATTATTTGATTTAACTAATTTTTATGTCAACATTTAAAACATCAGATCGTATAAAATAATTGGTGTTGCTGAACCTTGTACAAATAAATAATCATTACTTACACTATTTCACCAGTTTTTGTAACTTCAAGTTGTCATAAAAGCCTGTCACATACTAGGATTAATATTAACAATATTTTAATTCCAAAACAAACACAATGAAAAGTCTAGACATTCTGTGTATGTTTCTTATAATCAGACAGATGTGCAATAATAACAAGATGGCAAACAACAATTTATAACCATAACAAAATGATTTATTTTAGAATATACTACAAATTTTGACAGAAAACTGAACTCCCCTCTTCTGGTATGATCTCTAGCTAAGCAATATAGGGTTCATAAATAAGCACAGAAATTAAAACCACATGGATTTAATGTAACAAAAATTATGTTACATGGTGAGAGGATTATAGGCAAAGATAAATGCTGGTGAAATGTAAAAGTGGTAAATAAATTTTGCCAAATTTGTTTGTTTGTTTTTGAATTTCATGCAAAGCTACACAAGGGCTATCTGCACTAGCCATCCCTTATTTAGCAGTGTAAGATTAGAAGGAAGGCAGCTAGTCATCACCACTCACTGCCAACTCTTGGGCTACTCTTTTACCAACAAATGGTGGGTTTGATTGAAACATTATAACACCCTCTCAACTGAAAGTGCAAGCATGTTTGGTGCAATGTGGATTCAAACCCCCAAGCCTCAGATTATGAGTCTTTACTCACCTGGTTATGCTGGGTCATTTTGCCAAATAAAATTGATGCTGCTCAAACCATTATCAGTGTTCAATGAAAGGGTCTCTTGCCTTTTGGGTTGGTGTAGAAGAAAAATTTTGTCTGAAATCAAACTGATGACATATCCAAACACATGTATGGAACTCACTTTTGTGCATGTGATCTTACTGACTTTGGTCCTTATTTCAAATAAAATTTCACTGTATATTTCTTCTCATGTTTGCATGAAAATCTGCATGTTTTACTTTTGTTCTTTTAGTACTGGTTATTTCAAATTAGATAGTTAATGTTAAGTGAAGGTTTGAATAGAGTTTGTATTCAAAGCATTGTATATCAATGTTCAAGTTATTAAATAGATTGGTAATCTCATTAGCAATGTTTGGCACAAAAGAAAATGAAGTAACTTTGGTATGCTTTACACCATTGATAGGGGAAAGGTTAGTTTCTTATGGCTTTGGAGTTTAATAAAAGCTCTATCTATGATAATGGTATTGAAACCTCTTAAATATTTCCAGTCAATTTGTATGTCTTCTTTGTGGATACAAAGTTGTAGAGCATAGTTTGCATAGGCAAAGTAGAAGGATTTTTATGTGACAGATGTTGATTAGATCTTATGTGTGATGGTAAAGTAGCAGCACAAGGTTTCTTGTATAGAGATGGTCGCTTTATTGTTTTCTCCTTTCATGTTACTACCCAATAAAAAAGTAAGACAGCTGTTAGATTCTACTTCATGTGTAAAAATTAAGACACTAAATCTCAAGACATTTTAATGAAGTTAGATCTTTCTCAGGCCACAATATACTAAAAATACTGTCAAAATATCTTAAGAGACAGACTTTCTTAATTGTCCAATTTAATGCCACCAGTGTTCTGGAGCAAATTTCTCTGAGTATGAATCTTATACAAATATATAATAATGATTGATGATGGACAAAGCTTGTTGAATGTGTGTTACATTTTTCCAGCAAAACATAGAAATACACAATGAGTAAATAGAAAGATTAAAGTCCAAAATGGATATGGGAAGAATACAATTTGATTTGATCATACCCCAAACACAGAGTACCAAGAGATATTTTGGGTATGTCCATTTGGAGTATGTAATGAAATTATTACACAAATAGTGTAATAAAATCTATGCATATATTAAGTGTAGATACTCTGATTATGCCATTTAGTTATGTTGTTACACACAACAGTCAAGATATTTGTTGTTATCGATAATTAAAAGGATCAGGGTAAGTTATATTTTTCAATAAAAGTCACTGAAAATGAAATTGCATGAACTCCTTTATATATGTGCTTTGCAATTCTTAGTATAATGCTATATCAGAATAAAATCTAACTTTTGTAATCTGTGAAAGTAGTGTAAGACAAAATAACTATTCTCAGATATGTAAAGGAGATCACATTAATTTCTACACCTATATCTGCTAATATACAGAGGTAGTGTGCATTTTGGAAAGGGGTTTTATTTTTGTGATTTTAAAATGAATGGTAAACAAAGTTGGCACGTCAAATACTATAACAAAATAAAGGACAGCAGAAGGGAGACCTTCTTACAACTTGTTTGGTTTTTGTCTTTTTATTATAGGTTCAAAACAATCTGGTAAAGAGAACACGTGAGAAACAGTAGTCATCTTCATCAAGATTATTATTACTCTGCTAATATTATATCATTAGTTATAAGAAATTTTTAGATTTTAAGTGCTAACAAAAAAGAAAAGTCTGTTCACTTGTGTTTTTCTTAGGTAATTGTCTCCTTTTGAGATAATTACTTAGTATGTGATGTTGTAGATACAAAAAACTGAACTAATATCAACAAAGAATGCATTTACCAGAGTCATAAGAGAAAAGAAAAAACAGATCAAGTGACATTTGAAATGAGTTAAAACAATTATTCAATTTACAAATCTGTTTTATACCTACCTTCTCTTCTTCTTCAGTAGGGACTTAAAAGTAGAAATAAGTTTCAGGTAGGAAGTGGGTGTAACATAATTGTATCTTTGTAATTCACTTAGAAACATGACAGACAGAGCTTCAGTGGTGTTGTGTAAGTGTTTGCACATAATAATGCAGCCTTCCCTTTCCTCAGGAGCTAGTTCAACATCTTCTGAGTACCGACTTGCAACAGCTTCTAAAGTATCATCAGGCCAGGACTGAAAAAACAACAACTATGTGATTCTAAAGAGAATAATTAGAAACACAAAGTATTCACTGATTAGGAAATACCAGTTAAAAGTACATAAATGAATGGGACTTTGTTTCACTACACCTAAAACATGTACAAATAATGGTTATAAATGTAAAAGCTCAATCTAATTAGTATTAAATCCACATTTCAAATAAACTATCTCCACATATCTATAACTAAGCATCATTATATGTACTATTTTTATCTTAATTCATTAATGTCTGTACTTAGTTAATATCCCAAGTAACATATTTGAGTAATAAAATATATAAGATTACTTTAAACAAATATTATAATATTCAACTTGTTAAACCTCAAGCTTATAATATAGGATCTCTAACCATCTAATGATGAAGTTAAATGGAGTCTTGTTTACTGTGTTTCATTTTTTAAATTTGAAACTTTCTCATCTAGATTTATGATTGAATATTAGTTCTTCATTTACATGTCTAGCACATATTTAACCAGATAGTCAGGATTTTCATGAACTGCAACATCTGTTTACCAATAAAATTACATTTTACACAGTTTTATTATATCTCAATGTAACGTAACTGTTTAGAGATTATATACACAAATGAACATTGAAGAAAGAAAGGCATTATTTAAAAAATATCATGAAAAAATTTAATTTTCACATTTTCAAGCTCTTCACAATTCATATTTACTATCAGTATCAATAATACAAAGATTTATGAATTTCTTTACTTTGTAATAACAAATAATTGCTTAAACAACTGTTAAAACTGAATGAAGTTTCAAAATCAACCATATTTTTATCTCCTTTACAATACATTTCTAAAGGTACACTATGTGCAAAAATCCATGTTGATTAGGTTTTATATCACACAGTTATTGATCACATAAAATGAAATGTAAAAAACTCTAAAAATAATTAAATGTGAATGATTAAAAACAATAAAAATGCAACAGATCTGACTTGTCAATGATCCTTTATTCTCACCAACAAGTACTTGAAACCACTCAGTGTTTGAGCAGTTCTTTTGTCTCAAAAGTGATAAAATACTAAACCATTCTTATTAGTAATCTATATAATCATGTAAATCTAATTATCATTGTGTATGAAGCAATAATGTTTACAGAATAACAACAGCAAGGAGACACACCAAGTTTATAGCTAGTTTAAGAAGAACTGATGCAATCAAGGACAACAGAGGAGTTCTTTAAAACAGAGAATCACAGAAAACTGCTGAATAACATCTGCCATTTGTTTAGATGGAAACAGATAGACACTATCAACGTTAAAAGGTGTTATTCAAGCTGTAAACAAAAGATGAGAAACTGTCCGTTGTATGTTTGAGTTGAAGTGAATTGACACTATCAAGATTAAAAGGGGTTAAACAAACTTGGATGTTGAAACCAAGAAGAACCTTGGATATTGGGCTGATGCTACAATATGGGCTATTGGTTTTAAGAGAATGATTAACTAACAAACTTAGAAGTTTGTAAACAAGAAAGAAACCTTTTCCATTTGGTGACACATTAGTACAAACTATTAGTAACTAACAAGTTTAAAAAATCACAAACAGGAAGTCAGATGACACCACGGTACTTATGATTAAGTTGACAATTCTCCTCTCAGCTGGTATAAAAGATCCTAGAACAGACGCCAAATTGTTCAAAATCTAACAAGCAATCTCACATGATTGACATCATTATCTAGAAGGCTCACATCTCAGATCTCATCTTTGTCAGAAGAAGAAGGGAGAGAAGTCAAGAAGGAATCGAGGAACAAGTTTAGAATATGTCTCTTGTTATCAGTAAAAACCTGGCCATTTCGTGCCCAAGCTCTTTT
The DNA here is from genome assembly GCA_011833715.1 of Carcinoscorpius rotundicauda. Classification (NCBI taxonomy): domain Eukaryota; kingdom Metazoa; phylum Arthropoda; class Merostomata; order Xiphosura; family Limulidae; genus Carcinoscorpius; species Carcinoscorpius rotundicauda. The sequence continues at coordinate 3,704 of VWRL01001615.1, read as the reverse complement.
TTAGTAATTTTCATGTCCCTTGAATAAACAAATGAGCTAATGAATTATTATTTGTAAGTAATGCTATAATTTCATCACATCTAAAACAACTACTAATTAAATCTTCACAACTAATATTGAATATATTTTTATTCAGGTATGTCTACACAGTTCTACACTTCTATTCAGTTTTTATATGTAGTTAATCATATCTATGTTAACTGAGTAATGCACAGTGAGAAATATACACTGATCCTTTTTGAACATGTAATGGTTTTTTATTGCCATCTGTGTTCTCATGTCTTGAGTTAACATGTAAACATTCTCATATGTACTTCTAGTTAAGAGGCCTATTCAAACAATTAATATAGAAATGTTTATAACTGGCTTGGAATGACTTAGAATTGGATGTAAATTATGGGTGATGTAGAGTTGTAGAATACTTTAGAAAGGCTTGACCTGAGTATAAAAGTTGGTTAATTGTATAGTTATGTGTCTTGATTTTGATTCTCTTGTCTTCCAGTTGTAGTGTTTCTGCCATGATCCCAGAAACCAGGCTATAATTATATATATTAAAAGTTGGTTTGCTAGTAGTTTGGTACACGAATATTGAGATGTTTATAAATAATTTTATGTCACTAAACTTGCTTGAATTTACATCTTCTTTGTTGTTTGTGTTAAATCAATTAGCTATTTTTAATTTTTTTTCAGGTTAAACAACAAAAGCACTTTTAAAAAAATATAAAAATCATCCAAAAACTTTTGTCCATCCACCAGTAAAAAAATACTCCTTGAAAAAAAAAAAAGTATATTTAAACAGTGATTCATAAATATTTTTGAATAATAGATATTTTCATCACATCAAGTAACCATTAATACCACTGTTTTTCATCTCTTACAAGTCACATAACATTTCATTATATAATACAATCTGGTCTCAATTGTTTAGTTACATTAATATTAGAAAATACTGTTAATTATTTTTTGTTCTTCTAAGCCAAGGTACAGAATTTTATTCATAATTAATAATCTAAAATACTTTAGGTGTTTGCATAGCATGAAATACAGTCACAATTAATTATCTGTTATTATTTTTCAGCAAACTGGTTATTTGTGTAGTTGAGATTTGTTGACTTTTTTTTTATTAATTACTTCCAGTGCAACAGACTAGTTTTGCTGAATTTACAGCTTAATAATGCTGCTTGGAATAGTACACTCAATGAATAAACCAAGTCTGAGTATATGGTCAGTAAAGGACTATACATCAAAACCACAAACTGCTTATATTCCACCACTATTTGAAGCCTGTTTTGATTTTTTCCAAGTAGAACTGATGAAGCTTTAAATTCATCTAAATTATATTAATATTATGCTGCAATGAAAGCTGAAAACCAAAAATAGATTATGCTTCTACATTATTTTTTCTTCACAAAATTCATGTTTTGGTGAGGAAACAAATTAACAATTAGAAACTGTAAATTGTTGTATTTATCACAATATAAATTTTATTAGTTATTAAGTTATTAATCTAACATTTAATATCTAAATATACCTTATTCCTCTGAGTTAATTCCAAAGAATTGTCTTTGGTAATCTGTAATTTAAAATGCCCTCTGCCTCACTTAACCTTGTTTGTAGGAGGCATAGAATTGGCTTGTGATAGCATAGCTTGATCACACAAGATACTCATAATAAGTTCTGTTATTTCAGATTATCTAATTGCCATATTACTTTAATTACATTAAAGTTGCAGTGTCAGGGTAAAGAAATCAGATTTCACAAGTTACTTTTCATTGTTTATGAATATTATATACAGCCTTGCTCATACTGATGTCATAATTATCGAGGTAGTCAGTGATACAGTATCAGTATAATTCTATAGATAGGTGATATATGTACTTCTGTTTATGATTTGTAGTCCTCTGTATAACTTGTATCAGGTTTTGATGTTGGATTGTTGTACTTCTGTTAGTACTTGTTCATAACCATATTCACATTTAGTATACTGATAAAACGAAAAATTATCAGTTTTACATTTTTTCTAAAGAACAAAATAAACAATTTTTCTTTATGTCTAGTTTTATTAAACAGGTTTTTTTAATGTTAAAAATTAAGTGCATATTTTAAAATTAATTTTTACATTAATGAATATTATTTTGTATTGTTAGCTTAGTGTATGTACTTCTACTTATTTTATTTTTTACAGGTGATGCTTCATTAATTTACGAGTTTATTTCTTAGCTTTGACCTACAGGGTTAACATATTTTTGATCAAGCATTTTTCATAATGCTGGTTAGATTCTGATTCAGTGGTTAATATCACCATAGAAAACAACTTAATAATTAACATCAAAATAAATTATACACAAGTATAAGACACACATGAACTTTGAAAACTTACAGTAATGTAGACAGACTTTCCAGTGCCTGTGGGACCAATAAGTAGTATTGGTTTTTCATGAGATACTAGCAATAACAGCATAAATGTATAACAAACAGTGTCAATAGTAGGAATAATGACTTGATAAACTTGTGCTTCAGGAGAAATAGGTAGCACTTCATCCAGTTGATCCTGCCACCTCATCCATTTCCCATTCTCACCAGCCTGGTAATAAAGTTTTTTTTTTAAAAAACATCTACAAAGAAGTAAAACAAAAAAGGGATAATACTTTTATGGAAGAACTAACTCTTCACTTTGCTAATTACATAATTTAAATTTAAATTATTTCTGTATCCCTTGCTAACTTGCTTAAGTTTATGTTTTTCTCTTAGTTACATCCAGTTTAAATTATCTATTTTCCTGCTAATGCTTAAACAATGTACCTGCAGAACATAATATGACATAAAATTAGGTTACTGTGTGTTTGTGTTGGATATGAAACAGCAATACGACTTCAAGAAGACACACAGTTTGATCTTCTTTATCATAATTCCAAATTGGTGAACAAAACTGAAATAAATATGTTTTGAAGAATATATTTGGTTTGAGTAGTTAATCATAAAATTAAACCTGTAAAATTTAAGAAGAAACATTGTAACATAATGTTAAAATAATTTTGGATAGTCAATATTCTGTACAAAAACGAAAACCACATTAGCAAGTTCAAGTTAATTCACGAGTAAGTTAAATTTACCTTCTATTACCTGATTTAATTTACTAAAGGGTTTCTTGAATTTTATTTGCTAGTTGCATACTTCTGACAGAAACCTCAGCCTGATGTCATATTTGTTGAATTTTATGGAAAACTAATACTTGTGATAGCTGTCCTTAATTTTGAAGGAATAGATTGGAGGGAAGATAGCTGGTCAATGCCATCCCCAGCAAAATGTGATTGGTTGGATTTGACCATCACTTTTATGGTACACCTATAGTCCTAATATGCAGAGTATGATTTTACTTTGGCAGTAACAGAGCACAAACAACAGAACCTCTAACATCAACAATTTTGAGGTGTTAATTCAACTTAAATAACACTTTATGTATGTTTTTATTTTCAAAGCGTCTTAGGATCTGAATTATCGCCGATAGAAATGATGTTCTGGAATGTAAACTTTATTCAATTAACAAATTTTAGGTTATATAGTGCAAGAAAAATATAAACTTGAAATTACTATAAACTTAATTTTAAATAAAAAACTTTGTTTTGAAATTTAGTTTGATTTTGTCGGTAATAGAAAACAGAGAACAATAAACTGAATAAATTAGTAAGTATCTGTCTGTCTCT
>VWRL01001614.1:0-25000 GCA_011833715.1 Carcinoscorpius rotundicauda | reverse complement strand
ACACACACACACACACACACACAAATATGCAGATTAATTACATGATATCAAAAAGACTTCTGGTACATCAGAATGACTCCCCTATACAACCTTCGTTTGCAAAGAGAAAATTAATCACTAAATTCAGCTCTGATACTACCGATATTCATCTGCCCTTTTCTTAATAATCCTATTAAGTTGCAGCCTCTATTATTCTATTAAATGACAATTTGTTCCACAAATGTACCTACACACAAAATGAATCTTTCCTATCAAAATCAATTATCATTCTTGCCCTGTTGCCCTTAAAATTATTCAATGCAAAAAATCAGTTACACTAGTCCTTTAAATTTCTTCAATAAATTTCATTTAAGTCTTTCTTTTACCAAGAGAGAACAGTAAGAAAACCTTAACTATCCTGTATGACAACCCATCCACCTTTTTATCCTAGTATAAAACTTCTCCAATTACTTAATGTCATTCTTAGCTTTTACGAAAGACCTCCAAAGAACTCCTAAGCCTCCAAGTGAGGCTTAATTATTCGTTTATGCAATGAAATCATGAACTCTTTAAACGTATAGTCAATACTGATATACATATGTATATATATATAAACAAACTCATAGACATATAAATCACAAAATTATTCTCGTTTTACATCTTGCAAAAATATAATGTCTTGAAGAATTAGAAATTACGAATGAAGTCCTCAGACCCTTTTCTTCATTTACATAATGAAGAGAGATTTCTCATCTAGATTATGTGCAGCTTGTTTTACAATAGTGTCATTAAAATTATGCACAACCTCATACTTATCACAATTAAATTCCATTTGCCACGTCCTATTAACCAACCAAATTATGTGTCTTTGCAAAATCATAGCAACCTTGTTATATTAAGCTGGTCTTTAGTCCCCTCTTTATGGAAAGACCATCCAGATAAGCAAAGTTGTCTTAGAAAGTAAAATGTCCCCAAAAATGGTTGATTTAAAAAATTATCCCCAAACACCGTTACTTTTAGTTTTATAATCATTATGAAGTCTGCTGAAGAAATACATTAGAAATAGACATTCAACTAGTTTTAATTATAATTTTATTGTCTTAGGCACAGCATCATTATGTGAAAACACTGGTGAAGATGCCAAAGCTATGGCCTTGAATACACCATAGAACATTATACTATTCTTTTCTATAATAACAAAATCTTAAAGCACAAACACAACTGTCACTTATATAGTAAGTTTCTTATGTACAGCCTACATTCACTATTGCAAACACTTTGGTACAAATATCCATGGTTTTTCTTTACAAAATATAATCACTTCATATTATATCCAGCTAAGATTAGCAAGTTTACCCAATTTCCTGACCATACTTATATCAATTTAATTGAAGTAAATGAGGAATGCCAAGACTCCACACAGACCTGTAAGATACATTATTTATGACAGTGGTACAGTTGGAATGAACTCCATTATTAATAACAGGTTCTTATTTACTCCATTTAATGAATTTATCCTCAACTCTCGAATTGTTTTTACCTATAACTAATCTACTCTAAATCACTGTTGCACATTACAAGCAACATAGCCTCTAAATGCATGCTTAATGTTTTTAAATTATTTTGTTTGTATTTTACACATAAAACATGGCTGTTGCTTAAATTTAACACTAACATTAAAATATGGAGCTTATAAGCATTATTAAAACATTAACTTTTCAAGTTTTTATGTCAACAAAACACATTCAATTTATATCACTATTATCTTTTAAAAAGTAAAATATTGTGTTCTAATACAAGGATATTTAATATTACTATTATAATAAAAAGGGTTCTACTTGCAATTTGTATTCATTCTATCAAACGTTGCCAATTACAAATGTTATATCAATATATTATAGTGGGACACAATTATTAAACATTACATGATACATTAACCTTTTTATTTTGAAACTACGAAAAATGTTAATATTTAATAAAAAGAAATGTTAACATAAGATCAAGTTCACTCAGAAAGGTAACATTATTTTCTTTCTTTTGGTGCTTAATTTAGTTTAATATTTAAATAAAACCCTTACCTCAGCCACCCTCTAACTTTTTGTGAAATCCGAGTACCTTTCGAGACTTTATATTCTTCATCACAAGCATGTAATGGTAACATTTAATATTATTTAGTATTTCTTGTGTTTGATTTCGATAAAATTAACTGAACTTGACTTTAGCCTCAAACTATCCAAATCAAATTAAAATAAAAAATCAAAATTTCAGTAAACAAAAACAGCCTAAACTTATCCAGTAAAATAAGACCCGGCAATACCAATACTTTAACATATTGTTAAGGTATTTGCAATTCCAAGTACAATCATTCGTCCATGTGGCACAAACTTTTACATCCCATAATTCCCAACAAACTTTTGTTGATAGCACCTCCGAAACAAGTGATAAAAGTTGGTTTTCTGAAGCAAAATTTGTAAACAATGGTATGTACCGGTGTTAGCTACCAAAACAAAATACGACGCACGGTACAAACAGCAAAAAATATTTGTTTACTTCTGGAGATGTAAGCCGTATTTGTATCTGTCATTTAACGCGTTATGAAATAACCGAAATAATGCGAATGTATTTCCTAAGATAACGTTTAAGAAACAAACATAATCATATAATGTTGTGAATGTAAAAACCATATATAAAATCTTAACAATGTAAAAATTCAAGTTATTAAACTGCTAAAGCAACACCACTGAAATAATTCTTTTTCTTCTGAAGTTAAGTCAATTTAAACGATGTTTAGTTTAGTGTATTTACTTTCAAAATGAAAGAAAATATATCACTATCAATAATATCAATTAAATATATATAATTAATATACCAAAAACTTTATATTTGTTTTAAACAATGTAGTTGTGTTTATGCTTCCATAATATGAATGTAATTATTGTTTCAAATGTTTTGCATTCTTGCTGTTGTTTATTATCAAGCACGAAGCTACTTAAAGAGCTAGCTGTGCTCTGTTCTCCACAAGTATTTGAACCCAGTTTCTGACAATATAAATTCGCAGACATTCCTCTGTGCTACTGTGGTGGCGGGGACCTGTATTCTCTAGTGGGGAATAAGTTGATAAGTTCGATAGAAGTATGACTGAGCTAGAGAGAGCAGAAGAGGGTTTTTATAAATTGAGTTCAACCAAACCGTATTAATGTTACGAGTGGAGTACTTCAGGGCTCAGTCTTAGGATGTTGGCTTTTTTTGTTTATTTACACCAATGACACAGATGAAAAAATGGTCAATAAATTACTTAACTTTGCAGATGGTATCAAAGTCTTTGCTGTTAATAGCTGTAAAGAATATGCAGCTGATTTATAAAATGATTTCGATTTTTTAATGAGTTGAGCAAATAAATGATAAATTGGTTTTCATTATAATAAATGCAAAATAACGCACCTGGGCTATCATAATTTGAATTACAAGCGTAATTTGGATGGAAGTAACCTTAACAGTGTTATGAAAGAAAGGGATCCTGGTGTGGTGGTTGATCAGTCTCTTAAGTCACCCAAGCAGTTGCTATTACTAGTATTAGGGCGAGGAATAACTAGGTATTTGGGTGCCTCGTATAAGTGACTGTAATAATAAACAGAAAATGGTGAAGTGTAGGAAAGAATGTTCAAGGCATTGTTGTTTATAGAATAAGGATAGCAAGGAGACACGCCAAGAAATTTGTTGATATGTTATTAATTTATAGCTAGTTTATGAAAAATTGACGATGTCAAGGACAAGAAAGGAGTTATTTAAAATAGAGATTCAGAGAAAACCACTGTAAAACATCCGCTATTTTTTTAGATTCAAACAGATGGATACCATCAACATTAAAAGGGGTTATTCAACCTATAAAATAAAGATGAAAAACTGTCCTTTGTGCATTTGAGTTAAGGTGAATTGACGCTAATATGCCTTGTAGGCATATTTCATCAGATGCTGTCACAGAGTACTTTTTCACTATTGTCTTAATAAATTGGCTACTACATAGCAGAATGCGTCTGGAAAATGCTTGCAGCTTCTTGATGCTAGGGTCTGGCATGGCCTAGCGCGTTAAGGCATGCGCTTCGTAATCTGAGGGTCGCGAGTTCGCACCCGAGTCGCGCCAAACATGCTCGCTCTCCCAGCCGTGGGGGCGTTGTAATGTACGGTCAATCCCACTATTCGTTGGTAAAAGAGTAGCCCAAGAGTTGGCGGTGGGTGGTGATGACTAGCTGCCTTCTCTCTAGTCTTACACTGCTAAATTATGGACGGCTAGCACAGATAGCCCTCGAGTAGCTTTGTGCGAAATTCCAAAACAAACAAACAAATTCTTGATGCTATATCTGATAAAATCAGATAGATCTATGTGTTCACTTAAAAAGCTACAACTAAACTAAAGTGGTGAACTTCTGTATATATATTACTGTGAATAGTTCTGGAAAATTCTCGTAAGTTCTATTACATTCTTTAAAATTCTTGTAAGTTCTACAACATTCTAGAAAGTTCTTCTTTCAGCTATCCAGCACTGAATCTACCTGGAATGTTAGAAAAAAGGGTAAATTTGAAAATTTTATTACCCAGGTCACAAAAGCAAAGTTTGAAGAGAAAAATAGGTACTTTCCATTTACTTTAGTCATAAGCAATTGGGAAATAACACTTTCTGTCTGGGAACAAGAAAAAGTAAAAATTATGTTATATGGTGTAATTCCCTCCTCAGTCTAGTATAAGAGGTCCTAGAACGGATGTCAGATTGTTCAAAATATGGCAAGCAATCCGACATGATCTAGATCATCATTTAGAAGATCTCCGATCTCAGAACATCTCAGATCTCTTTTTCGTCAGAAGAAGAAGAGAGAGAAGTCAAGAAGGAATTGAGAAACAAGTATAGAAGATGTCTCTTGCTATTAGCAAAAACAAGGCCATTTCATGTCCAAACTCTTTGTAAGTAATTTTAATGCCAGTTTTTCTTAAACATCAGTTATCTTGGTAATGGAGCTAAAATGATTGCGTATGATAATCATGAATAAAGATATATTTATGTGAGTGTAAATATTAAGTGTTTGGTGACTTAAATAAAAAGTGTTTTTGGAAGTCCTAGTCTCAAGTCTCCTTACTTTGTTTTATCTAAAAACCCTCAAGTTCGTTCCTGCATGCTCCATTGGCACACTGCATTCTTACTTCAAATAAATATTTTATGTAACAACAGGTATTAGTCGAAACTCCGACAGATATACTGAACAACCCACTCGGCCTGCATGGAAGTCAGCCCACGACCACGTTACAAGGGCAAATACGATTTTAGGTTGTATCTGCAGAAATACCGAGTACAAGTCTAATTAAAGAGGTTATACTTTTATTGTATAGGTCAATGGCGAGGCAACATTTGAAGTACTGTGTTCAGTTTTGGGCTCCTTACCTTAGGAAAGACATTGAATTGTTGGAAAGAGTTTGAAGGAAAGCTACTAGAATGGTGTCTTTTTCTTTGTATAGGCTAAACCATGGTTGTAGATGTTTCGTATTGGTCATTCTTTTTAATTCTATCACGTTTCGTTTCATTACACTTTCTGCATAGTTGGAATTGCTTTTTGTGATGAGAAAATGAATTTATACCTAACAGGTCTTGTGAGTTAGAGAATTGCATGAGGGATAAGAAGTCACTTGTATCTTTCAGCAGTTATAGTACTATGGTACTATGTGTAGATATCCAGCACCTTTGACTGAGATGCAGATCACTCTGTTAATTTCTTCATAATGTTTCATTAAACATGTTTTATATTGACAGTGATATACTATTCTTGATTGTTGGCAAATAATTCGGATTAATCTTTAAAAATTGACCTTTTTAAGCTTTGACCATTCCATTATTTGAAATATCTTGTTAATCTCATTCTTTTGTTTTGGTTATATCTCATAAGCAGTGATTTTTGGTCATAGTAGCCAGCTTAGTATGATGTGCATCTTATTTTTGTGTAGATAACATTGATGTTTGTACTTACAGCTTCATGACTGGCAAAATCTCAACTGGATTCTCAAGCTCGTGTGGTAGCTATCAAATGAGATTTTAATATTGGACTTGAAAAGCTCAGACTTTCTGTACCAAAAGCTTCTAGCATCAACAGAGCTAGTTTATTGTATCAGTTGTGAAACAGCTGTCTCACTATATATGGTATAGGAGCGATCTGTGGCTACGATAACCATGCTCTTTAAATAAGTGCCGACAGGCTAATTTTGTGATTTACCATATGCTCAACCTTTACATTTTCTATCTCAGCTGATTTTCCGAGATTGCAGACTTATACATGAAAGGATTTGAAAATTAGAAGTGACAATCTCTTAAGATATCTTTTAGCAATCTGTTGTTTAAACAGTGTCTGCATTTTCGTTGTGGAGTTGCAATGCCCAATAAATAAGGGCAGTTGCTTGAAACTGCAGTGTGTGGTCTTTAAAATTAAATGTTATGGTGAATAATTTTGTTTTAAAACACTTCTGACCTTCCACCATGCAGCTGAAGCACTTGTGGTATAACAGACCTAGTAAGAAGTATTAAAGTACAGCAGTCTTAAACACGTGTTTGTATATGTTTTAATCTCTTATAGCTTTGGAAAATTGATAGTAATAACTGGTAGTTCATAACATGATGTAGCAGATAAGTTTGATAAAATATAAACAAGTGAAGTTATTCAGTTTTATTTCCTGTACATCTTTCAATGTATTGATACGTTGAGTAGTTCTTATTATTATGATATTAAGGTTGCTGGTGAAATGGAGTTGTTTGCCAAAGGTTATTTCAGGTATTTCATTGTTTCTTCAAGGGAAATATTAATTTCTACGAAGGATAGTGAAAGTCTGTCTTCACCAGTGTGTCTGTTGTTGAGTGTGACAGGATTGACGACAATCCCCTTGTCAAAGAAACGTTTTCTCACTCTGCTAGTTACATCTTGTTTTCGATTTTAACCTTGATAGAGTCTCTGCTATGAACCAAAATGTCGTCAACAGAAGTTAGCATGTGGTTGAACTGTTAATGTGAGCTAGATGTTGCAGAGAACCTTTGAAAATGGTGAGCCTTGTAGCAGATTAATGTTGATGGTGATCCAATCTGCTTGCAAGATCAATGTTTCATCATATACCGTGTGATAATTAGCGCAGCTGTGATATTTTCAGTTGAAACTGATTTACGCAAAGAGTGACGAATAAGCCCTTTTTATAACAAAATGATCGATTAGGATAATCACAAAGTAAATCGGAATTTAGACAAAGATTGAGTTTACGCTAAAAGCATAAACTGACTGAATATGTGATGTAAAATATAAAAAGAATGTTTATATTTAAAAGCACAAACACAGTTTACCCGGTTGCTTCAGGACACCACACTGTCGCCTCTCGCTGCACTGGTCCGCATTTACAATCTCTATTTGCGCAAGCCGTCACTAATTTTGCAGTGTAAGACAAGAGGGAAGGCAGCTAGTCATCACCATCCACCGCCAACTCTTGGGCTACTCTTTTACCAACGAATAGTGTGATTGATAGTAACTTTATAACGCCCTTATGGCTGAAAGGGCGAGCATGTTGGGCGTGAACGGGATTCAAGCCCGAGACCCTCATATCACGAGCCTTAATTCATCTGGCCATGTCGGGCCCTACTTCTGTGTTTAAACTTGTAGAATGTCAAGTGCGAAAATTAATTCATTATCGTTACATGAACAAGACGTTAAATTATTTTTATCTGATAATATGAAAGAACATGCTGTGGTAAAGAACAATATGAAACGGTATATGTCCATCTGTGTATAAACACAAGTACAACAAATAAAATGTTAAAAAGAGAGACATTCAAATTTACATAAAAGTATAATCATTACAAAATTTTAACAAGCTGCTTAATATAAACACAGGGTCCGAAATTCGCAATATTCCAATTAAGCCCTTCACAAACACTCAGGCCCGGTGGGTGGTGATGACTAGCTGCCTTCCCCCAAGTCTTATACTGCTAAATCAGGGACAGCTCTCGCAGATAGTTTTCGTGTAGCTTTACGCTTTCTTTATCTTTTAAAGAAAGCTACAGCTGAAAATATATTTGTGCATATAAACTTAACTCCTTCACTAAAAGCAATTCTGATCACACCACTCATGGAATCTAAACAATATTTGTATGAGCACAAATAAACAAAAACACAAAACTAATATGATTTAAGATTTGCTTTTTATATTGACCTAAAAGTTAGGTATCTCTCCAATGATATTTTAATATTTGTCACACTTCGTTTGGAGTGATTCTGCCATTAACGTGTTCAAGAATTCTCCTTTTTATTTCAGATGTCATGGATGCTTTCATAATGTTTAAAAACAGGCGAGAGATCCATAGAAAGCTAAAAGCTCTACTTGGTATAATGAAATAAGAAGATTCATTTAATGGACGAAAAATCTACTAATCAGCCGAGTAGATTATTATTATTTTTTTACTATTCTTTTTGGCTTCTAGACGCCTTAGTGTTCAAGGCCTAGTAAACGACACAATTTCGCAAAAGTATTGAAGTGTAACAAGAAAACAGAACCAAAACTACATCTGCAAAATAATCGACCAAATGCGGTCAGGAAGTTTCTAAACTATATCTTAGCTGGTTATAGTGTGGATTTTGCAAACTAATGTTTCTATTTTACAATTCACAACGCCGAAAAGTGAATTATAAGTGTGTTAAATTTAGCTGGAAATATGAATATCTCCATTCTTTTTCAAAGAAAAGATTTTTAAAATGTATACATATGAAAATTTTTTGTGGTTTTTCACCTAAACCCTTTCATAGCTAAATATCTGGATGCCTCAAATAATTATTTTAATAAACAGGAAGTAATGAAGTGTAAGACAATGTTTACGAAGCAATGATGTTTACAGAACAATAACAACTCTATGAACATACCAAGAAAGTTGTCACAGTATCATCAAATGATATATAGTTTAAGAATAACTGACACTATCAAGGATAACAAAAGAGTTATTTAGGACAGATTCAGAGAAACCCATTGATAAACTTCTGCTATGTGGAAGAAATAGATACTATCAAGGTTAATAGGTGGTATGAAATTTGGATAATTAACCAAAATGAACCTTGGATAGTGGACCGAGAGCAAAGTGTTTAAGTATTTAATAGAGTTAAAATGATTGCCTGTGATAAACATGAATAAAAATAAATTGTGTGTACATATATATATATACATGTATGTGTGTGTGTGTAAAAATATTAAATGTTTGATGACTTAAATAAGTGTTATTGGAAGTCTTAGTCTTGAATTTCTTTGTTTTAACTGTGTGCTCTCCACACCCACTGCATCCTCACCTCAAATAAATATTTCATGTAACAACAGCTAGTATTAGTCGAAACTTCAACTGCTAAGCTGAAACAACACACTCGGCCAGCCTGCAAGTCAGCCCATAACCACATCACAGTATTTCTGTACTAGAGAATATTGCAAAGACGTGTTTATATATACATATATAAATCTGTATGTATGTGTTTGTATAGCTTAGTATAAGGGACCTGTAATCCCAAAAACCAGCTAGCCAAATATTTCAAGCTTACTGAATTAGGAGTCCTATACCTGTTCCATGTGTTTACAAATCCTTTGTTAATTGGCTACAATGTCTGCAGGTTACACATTATTTGTAATAACTGAAAAATCGTTACAAACCTGAATATGGTGGCTTATATATTTTTAAACACACACACACACACATGTACAACATATATATTTTATTTGTTAATATATCTGTCAGTGATATTGTGACAAAGTACCTATTGCCATGAATCTATAAATATTCAGTTTTAATAAATTTTGTGAAAATAAAACTGACACTGTATATTTGAAAAACATTATAAATAACTTCAAACTATACATTTTATGATTTTTTTAAAGTATTGTAATAAAAAAATTGATGCAATAGATGTATAACATTTTCTATTATTATGCTAAAACTGGTAAAAGTCTTGTAACCTAGTTCAAAGCAAGACCAGTTATGATATGAATTTTATGATGAGGAAAGTACTGGAAACTATATTGTTACAATGTTTGTCGAGCATGTAGTTTTGATAAAATCGATTTTTGAAAGTAATTTTGGAACAAAAAGAATAGACTCCAGGAAACACTATTTAATGATTTTACAACTACTGTGACTGATATTCTGAAATTATGAGAAAATGATATACAAGACCTCAATAACTCCAACTCACAAACAAAAACTTTGTCAAACACCTCATCTACCAACTGATGTTCTACAGTATATAACACTATATATCATGTAACTTATAGTACCAGAACACTGTTCTGTTACTTTACTTTAGAACATGAGATATGTTGAACACTTGTTTTGAAATACAAAACAGTGAAACAGAAATGATTAAAATTACAGACTGTTCTGTTTCCACCAATCACAGCATTAGTATAACAAACTTGAGACCTTCTTGAAATACAGTATAGACTGAATATAACAGAAACAGAAGAAATAACACAACACTGATTTGTTTGTTTTCACAGCTAGCCAGTAAATAACATAACACATATTTATGAACAGGTTTCACTGGGACTGGCTACTTGGGAACAGGAATCTCAATGATTCTGTACTAAAAATTGTTTTGAAGTTTTCAAATTAACAACCAAGTATTTTAGAGCAAACCACAGGATTACTGAGGTATACACATGTTTCTGAGTGACCTTTCTCCATTTTTCTGGTAATTACATAAATTCAACTGACAATGCTGGCTTTATTCTCACGTGGTCGATTTCTTGAGGCACTAACCGGTTGTCCTCTCAGAAAATTTTGTTTGGAACAGTTCAAAACCTTGCACCAAAGATCTTTACGTAATCACTACAGTAACAGAGTAGCTATAGTGTACATATATCCCCATGATATTAAAGTTGTTAATGCTCAGAGTGGAGTATCTCCCACATCCAATAGCTTGTAATGATACATGTAATCCAGAAGTCCCCTGTAAAGGAAGTCATACTGATCCTGGAAATACAGAAACAAAAGCTCACATTTTCATGAAGACAGGGTAAATAAATTTGAAAAATTATATCTCAATGAAGAATCAACACTTACCCTACCTATAGAATCTAATTTCTGTGAGATTTTCTTTGATTTTATTTATAAATAATTTATGACTATACTTTTTCTATTCATAAACCTCAAAAAATATTTGAGGCACTGAAATGAATGCAACTTTAGGTGGTCAAACAATTTTGGAGTGCTCTTTTTTAGAAGGATGAGATTTGTTTTTTTGTGTTTTTATTGCTTCAAGTAGTTCTTGAAGGGATGTTTCTTTCGTTAGTATCGTGTTTTCATAGTTTGTGATAGGTTTTGTGTTTGTCTCAGATATGTTAATTGAGAAAATTGGTTCAAAATGATGTTTATTGTTTAGTATATGGTTGGTGACTTTATTGTAAAAATATGTATTCATATCTGGATCAGAGTGAATTTTAAATGTATTTTGAAGTTGAGCTTTGATAGCTTTGGCTTTTTCTTTATTTGTGTGTGCTATTGTATTATTTTGTTCGAGTGCAGGATATTTCTTTGCGACTTTACTATTGTTGATGAGTATTTTAAGGTGTGTCCAGAATTTTTTCGGGTCAGGTTTGAGCAGAAGTTGCCCCATTTATCTTGTTTTGTTGTTTTATTTGTGTTCTGATGTGATTTCTTATATTGTTTATTTACGTTTTTGTTTCTCTGCTTCTTGTCCTTAATTGTCTTTGTTTTTTGTTAAGGGTGATTATTTATGTTTTGGGTTTCCATGTGTTATTTGAGTAATGAGCAGTTTCTCTTTTTTTTCGCTTTCTCTGTGTTGGTATTTGGGTAGTTATGTGGAATACCCTGGAGGGTCAGGTGCATTAGACCTCTTCTTCCATCCCGTACTTTGATGGCGTCTATGCTTTGAATGTGGTATTTGGTATAACTTTGGTTCAGATTAAACACTGTTTCAGGGCAGGTGTCCATGTATAGTCGTGAAAAGTGTTTTTTTTGTCCTTTTCTTCCTTTTTTCTTTTCTTTTCTTGTTTCCTTTCTTTTTCTGTATATATGAAATACTACTACTAATAATAAGAATAATAATGATAAAATGTTGTTGTTTTGAATTAAGCACAAAGCTACACAATGGGCTATCTGTGCTCTGCCCACCACGGGTATTGAAACCCGGATTTTAGCGTGTAAGTCCGCAGACATACCCCTGAGCCACTGGGGGACAATGATAAAATAAAACTAGTTTTAAGTGACTAGTGCGTGATGGCCAGCTTGTTTGATATTTCTCAAATATATATTTATAGGAGAGAGGTATTTAGGACTATGTTTTTCATGTACGTAGTATCTGTCGATATTACACATTAAGTTATTTTTACGCCAATTCTTATTAAAATACTTTAGTGTATTATGCAAGAGTCTTTCAGATATTGTTTTTATTTTCGCATACTTGAGCATGAAGTGCTACGTGGTACTTTATAGGCTGAAGTTAAAACTGAATTTTCTATTCTTTGTAGTTTCTGTAATTGTTTGGGTGATATGTTTATCTTGGTTGGAGATGCGTTTTCTAATATGGGTCTGATGTACGCTCTCTCTCTCTGGTGTTTGGGTATATATATTTGTATACCCAGGAGGGTCAGATACACTAGACCTCTTCCTCCTTCCATTTCTTTTTTGTAGCGGCCTTATTAATATGTTTCGAGTAAATACTGAATGACCGGAGTAATGCCATAACTTTAGTCTGGTCCATTTCAGGGCTGACCATTTATATTGTTCTTTCATTTTTTAAAAATAAGTCTATAACGTAGGTGGCCTGTTTTATTTTAACTCTGTTTTATTATTACTATTATTATTATTTTAAATGATTTTATCTTAATGGTATGATGTACAAATTTAATGGGAAGAGGTGTTTAGGTCTCTCTTCATGCAATATATGTCTGGTTCGCATAACAACTCATTTTTTCGCCAATTTTTATCAAAATATTTTATTGTACAATGTAGAAGTCTATTTGGTATTGTTTGTGTATTTGAGTAGTTGTGCATGAAATTTGAGGAAGTGGTTTAAGGTACTCTGTATGCTGATGTAATTATTGTATTCTGTAATGTTTGTATTTGTTTTTTACTTACATTGATCCATGCAGGAGCTGCATAGTCTGTTGCAGGTCTAAAGTATGTCTTGTATATTTTAATGATGTTTTCTGGTGTTGTAGTTTTTTACCAGTTAGACTCCTAGCACAGTTTATTCTTCGCCAAATTTTTGTTTTTATGTTATTTACATGTTTTATCCATGGTAACTTCCGAATCACATGTTAACCCAAAAATTTTACAGATGTAGCAGTTTGGAGAAACTTTCGATTCATGAAGATCTGCAGTTGAACTTTTTGATGTTTCGTTGATTTTGAAAATATTACTAATTGTGTCTTCGCTGTATTTATTTTAATTCTATATTTTTCACAATATTCACATAATCTGTTTCGTTGTGGTTGTAAGTTAGTGGCTGCTATTTCTGGTGTAGGGGCACTTTTCCAAATGGCGACATCTTTCTTCAGCGAACATATCTTGTGACGCGTATTCATGGTTTGGGTCTTTGAGTGGCATATTATTTACATTCATGACGAAGAGAATAAAAGAGTAGTGGTACTAGGAACGGTTTGTTTTGAATTTCGCAAAAAGCAATTCGAGGGCTATCTGCGGTAGCTGTCCCTAACTTAGCAGTGCAAGAATAGAGCAGCTAGACATCACCACCGACCGCCAACTCTTTTACTGTCACATTATAACGCCCCCACGGCTGAAAGGGCGAGCATGTTTGGTGCAACCGGGATACGAACCCGCGACCGTCAGATTACGAGTCAAACGCATTAACACACTTGGGCATGGCGGACCAGTACTAGGAAGTCAGTTTTACTTTAAAGAGGTAATGCTGGAAACACTTGATGTAGCAGTAACCTTACAGATTACTCATCTACGATCTAAGTTTTTAAAACCAGTGATAGTAATTTTAATTACAGTTTAATTTGTGTTATTATTAAAATTTTTATAATTAGATGTGCATGAAATAATTCATATTGACAAATGAATGCGATGTATTTGGGAAGTTGCCTTCATACTGAATATTTTACGTATTTTTCTATTTCAGATATATTGTAATCAGTCAGACATAAAGCAAGTAGATATTCCATCATATAGTGGTAGTTTTGGTATAATATAAAACCATCTTTCAGCCTTTGTCATGTTAAAACCTGGTATTCTAATAGTATGTGAATTTCTTAATATTGTTGTAAAAATGTAAATATAAAATAGCTTATTATACTTGATGTGCTTAAAATTAGATGTTAAAAGTTTCAAATTAATTGCTATTAATTGAAGTTCATAAACCTGATTTTATTTCCTGATTAAAAAATGATATATTTGGTATGAAATATGGAATAAGAACTTTGTATTACTTTTTGCAAACCTACATATTTCTGGTGTAAATCTGTTCTAACAAATTCTAATAACCTTAAGCAATTTATTAGAGAGACATTGCATTCTGTCGTGAGTTTGACAAATACTGTTTGAAATCAGAGTTAAAAAAACAAAAAACAATGGTAACTTCAATGGATGAGTCTTGTAAATATTTGCTTCTCATGAATAAATTTATAAATGTTTATAAAGGCAGAATTGCATTTTTATTAAAATACAATTGACAAAGGACATAGATATACTCATATGTTGATAATTTAACACTGGTAGGTTTTTGTTCTTTTTGACTTGCCATTTAACATCTAATACTATGTTTATTACTATTAAATCAATGAAAATAATTGAGTGATGATGAGAAACCCACTTGAAGTAAAAATGTATTCTCAAGATGGCTGGTATGGGTATTAAAACTTTTAATTAGAATATGGTACAAAACAATGTTTTGACCTTTGATCATCTTTAAGTTAACAAAGAGAATTTGCAAACAGTAATTTCTAAGGATTATTATAAAATAATTCTAACGTGTAAGTTTTAAAGAAAATATATATAAGGATGTAGAAAGTAACATAGCCCATAACACTTCATTTGTGTTATGAGTGCTTTCTGTTATTTTAGCACACATAACTGCTCATTTTCAATCACTGGATGATTTTTATTTGAGTAAGTCTATTACTGTGTATCTTATCACCCTACAGACACCAAATTGCTGTCTATAGGAATTTACATCATTTTTGAAAACACTTCCAACATGAAAAATACAGAATTAAATAAATACTGCAGAGGATGTTCATATCTGAAAATTTTCCATTTCAAATACCTTCCTTGTTTTTTAAATTTATTAAATAACAGAATGATTATCTCTCCAGTGTTATGCCAACATAGGAATTTTGTAGAACTGCATTATTATTTCAGTTGTAGAACTATGAACAAATAAATGATTAACAAGCTTATATTTTATTGAGTTAATGAGAACCTTACATGGCTTCTGGTTATTTGCAGTTAATGTGTATAGAATAAACAAACAGCATAGTATGAATAACCTTCTGAAATTACTTGTGTGGATTTTTAACATACCAATCATATAAATGAAATATCATGTGTACCAAAAACATGTTTTTTTTGAGTGAGAAGATGCAAGATACAAAGGTAACAAATTGCAGTAATTAAAATCATCAAGTGTACAGCCATACATATACATAGTAAACAATTTCAGGAATTTCAATTTAAATATAAGTGGGCTGAAGTTATTCTACAGTGGGTGTCTGACTTGTACTTATCTCTGTTAAACTGTGAAACTCATTTTAAGGTGTTACCTGTTATGACTAAACAAACACAGTAACTTCACTTTTTCTAACTTCCTTCTTTACTTGATATATATTTTTCTTAAAAAATGTTGGTATCAAATATACAAAGTATACTATACACTTTTTACCTCACTACGCACACATCCTATTGCAGATGCTCACGCACCTTCCCATACATTTCCTATTTACACTCAGTATTATATTGCTATGTATAAAGTTTATTTTTGAACACACCAAGTAAAATTATCTGTATTTAGTACATACTTTTCTAGCCTGAATTATATGATGACATTGAGTTATAGAAGCTACCAATTTTTTAGGAATTCTTAAGTAATACTTCAATTTTTTTCTGTTTGTCATCTATTTATTTGTTTGTTTTGTTTTTGAATTTTGCGCAAAGCTACTCGAGGGCTATCTGTCCCTAATTTAGCAGTATAAGACTAGAGGGAAGGCAACTAGTCATCACCATCCACTGCTAACTCTTGGGCTATTCTTTTACCAATGAATAGTGGGATTGATCATCACATTATAATTCTCCCATCGCTGGGAGGGTGAGCATATTTGGTGTGACTGGAATTCGAACCCATGACCCTTGGATTATGAGTCGAACACCTTAATACACTTGGTCATGCCACGCCTGTTTGTCATAAAAGTACAGCAATTTCTCATAAGTAAGTTACAAGCAAACTGAAATAAGGAGCAGACTCTGGAAATGTTGACAAGAGAATAAGTTAGATATCAAAAGCAAAGAAAGAGATGCAAATATGAGTGAACAGATAACACAAAATATTCATGGCTTGTAATATAGTTTGATGACACATCATTGGTCAGTTTTGAGAGTACTTAAGTAGAGACAAAGATGTGTTTAAGTTTGCTCAAGAGAAGCCAGAAAAAGGATTAAAAATGATACTACATCAAGTTAGGACAAATTTTCTTAGCACAATACCTCAGAATCTAAGAATACATATATCAACAATCATTCTCACTGAGAGATATAACCCTACATTCAAATTTACTTGTGTAAGTTTCTTTACACAAGATATACCAAGAGCAACAATGGTACAGATACAGAGTCAAATAACTATGTTTTACCTGACTGAACAATTATTTAGGTACATTTTGTTTTAGTACAAGGCTTAACAATGGGATTTTTGCACCCTGTCACTTGCAGGGAATCTGACATTGAATTTGTATTTTTTAATAATCAGATGGCTGGTATGGGTATAAAACTTTAATTAAGATGAAATATAGAACAATGTTTTGATCTTCTTAGATATCTTCAGGTTAACACAATTTATTATTAAAGTGTAAATTTCATGTTGATTTATAGAGGAATATTCTGGCATGCAAAATTTGTCTAAGATAGAGGAATGGTGTAAATTCATGATTTTTAATGTCCTATTTGAAAATTAATCAACATGTTTAACATGTACATGAACATTTTGAAAATGATTATTTGACTAAAGATACATTTTTCCCATCTATCAAAAGGTAAAACAAATATTGCAACTTGGGGTGTGTCTATATAAATGTCTAAACTTTTGAAAGTTTTACTGAATACTGGAGTTTTTAAAAATATTTTTACAGTATGTATATAAATAAATAAATAAATAAATATATATATATATATATACACATTACAGTTTATATTAGTAAAATATAAGAAAATTTTGGGGCTCTGTACATTTAATCATTTTGATAGAATAAATTGCTTATGCCTAAATACCACAATCTGAAGACTTTTTCTGTATGGTACTTCAGTGAAAAAAAAAGAAAGTTTACTTTTTCCAAATTTGTTTTCAATGAGGTATGAATACTACAATTGGTAACTACCAGCATAAACAGCTCCCCTTAGGCTGGTGTGTCTACTAGTGATTTAAAATGAATGTGTACCACATTTAATGGCACCTAACTGTCAATGAGAAGTAATGTCATAGTAACAACAATTAGCTTAAGTTCCAATGGAGTGCTTCAGTTTCTACAGAAGAATGTTACTGCTTTCAGTTGAAAACTATTAACAATTATTTGATGTTAATCTATACAGTGGGTTGTATGCACTATGCTTACTATGGAAACTTAAACCCTTGAATTTTAGCATTACAAGTCATTACATTTATTGTTGAACTACTGTACACATTTATCAAAGAATTCTTCTACATAGGTAAACATTTTTTTAATACATGATCTTTGCTTTATTATTTCAGTATTACACAGTAAAGAATTATGCTTCCCATCTTTTATATTTCCATAGATTTGTATAGAACACAACATAACTGGTACTTAAGTGAAGTAATGTGAGGTGTAATACAGATTACTTTTGACACCATACTAGTGGAATGTACCAGATGTTATTGAAATACTATCCCTTATTGTTCTAGATGTTCACAGGGTTAGACCCCAGAATGCAAAGTTGACTATACTTCTGTATTTACTGGGTGTGTCCATACAAAATGTAACAAGCTTTTAGCATAATGTACAAATCAGTTTTGAACAGAAGACTAGATGTGTTATAAAAGTATTAATACTAAAAACATATCTGAGAAATTGAAGTTCAAAATGATGTTCACGTGAAAAATAAAATTATTTTTGTCCATCGTACAGTTTTAATATTACATTTACACTTTTGTTACTTTCAAAGAAAATCATGTTTTACAGTGAATTAGTCATTTGAAATGTCTTAATCCATATAAGTGATGAAGTGTAACATAACTGTTACATGTATTATCCACAGTTATTATCTAGGACCTCCAAAATTTACATCTACAGATGTTTTTCATTATGTCTATATAATTGGTTTTTACTTTCCTCAACTACAAAGTACCCCTAAATTACTAATGTAAGAGTCAAATGAGTAGCTGATAACTGACAAACACATACACCATGCTAAAAGGCACTTTGTAAAAAATTGTGGCATGCATATTTGGACAACAATTGCCTCACTGGTGACTGATTTAAATAGTGTTTAAACTAAAACAGTGCATTCTTTGATAGATTGTTTAAGGAGAGTATTCGTGATGAAACTTTTTAGAATGGAAGGCAACTGCCTGTTGTAGAAACACAAGTATAGAAGACGTTTCAAAAGTCTGTAGACTGGAAGACTTTTGAAACATCGCCTTCTACACTTGTGTCTCTACAACAGGCAGTTGCCTTCCATTCTACAAAGTTTCATCAAAAGTGTGCTTGTTGTAACCAAGTTAGCTATATAACCTCTGACACTGAGCACAAGACACAGACAGCAGCAGTATGCTTTTGAATTATACAAGATTATTCATTTCAATTCTCATGAGGGTATATAGAAATCTGTATTTTGTCAACTGTGGATAATACATGTAACAGTTATGTTACACTTCATCACTTATCATATGGATTAAGACATTTCAAATGACTAATTCACTGTAAAACATGATTTTCTTTGAAAGTAACAAAATTTTCATTTACATAAATAAACAACCATGCAGTTATGCATTGATTTTTTAAATCCATTTATTTTTATGTTGTAGTGTTTCTAATTTATTACATGCTTTCAACTCTAATTTCTATTTTAATAATTTGCACTTAATAAAATAATACAAAAACACTTTATTTTAATACCAATAGTTATTTCAAACCATCTTTCTTACCTGGTAATTAAGTCCTATCAACTTGATTAGATGTTAGCCAATAGGTTTAACTGTTTTTTTTAAAATATAAGCACTTAAG
Organism: Carcinoscorpius rotundicauda; assembly: GCA_011833715.1. Lineage (NCBI taxonomy): Eukaryota > Metazoa > Arthropoda > Merostomata > Xiphosura > Limulidae > Carcinoscorpius > Carcinoscorpius rotundicauda. The sequence goes on along the minus strand of VWRL01001614.1, from coordinate 5,539 downwards.
AATTGTTTCTGCAAAAATAGTCATGTTATTACATAATAAATTTAGGTGTAAGTCACAATTAGTAGATTTGACTTATATAATAGATGGTGTTTAACAAAACACTTTGGATAATATTTTGTATTATTAGTAATTTTCTAGATAAAAAAAAATTCTTGCCTATCTACAAACTATCAGATTAATTACACAACCAGACTGAATAAAATTCAACATTTTACTTGAATTTACACTAAGTAAAAAACAAAACTTAAACATTTTTTATTGAAAAAAAATACAAAAAATTAACAAAAAACGTTAAAAATGATTGGTAATATTCCAAATGGATGAAAAAATTAAATGCTCACTGTAAGCTAATTGACCTTTAAAATGACAGCTTTACAATGCCATGTAACTGAGTAAGTACAATAGTATAAGAAAAATATTATAAAAAACAAAATGTCAGTAATATATTACATGAAAATGAGTACACAGATGAAAAACATACACACAAAATGCTCAACAAAAAATAAGACTGAGTACCATTATATTAAATACCTGGCCAACACAAAAATAAACATTAAATAATGTCAATGACAAAGAATCATTAAAGACACTTGTACCAAGTTCTTTAAGACAAACTAACAAAACGAAGAACTGTTTACATTACATGAAACATTAAAGCACCAAAAATAATAGAACCCTCTTAAAAACAGGAAATTTACGTATATATAAACACATTATATTACTTAAATATAAAGTATATTCAACTTCACACAGTTTTCTAAAATCCTATTTTTCTCACTATGGAGACAACCACAATATTCACCATATTTTGTTAGGTCTAAAAATCATATCTACTTTGCTAGTTTTTGTATTTCATACCTCAGTATCCTTTATAATGTTATTATTTTTAAAAGTTGAGAGTAATTTTATTGAAACTGATTTCAAATTTGTTCATAATTTTGATAGTTTAAGATTATTGTGAGTAACTGACATTTATCCATTATATTTTGATGTTTAAAGAGTACATGATTATTGGTAGAAGGTAAAGCATAATCTCAATCATATACCCTGTTTTATTCAAATATGGAACTTGATTTTATGATTTAAAACCAATATACTGATACATATGTACATGAGCATCGTAACCACTATTGGTCGTTTTTTTTGGAATAATTTTTTTCCCATTCACTCTTCTAGTAGTAAAAAGATCACATTATGTTCATAAAATTAAGGTAATTTATAAAACTTGAATTTCAGCTAACAATATCATTAACAGATACAAGAGCAGTCTTTAGCTACTTGCATTTGACTGAAGTTTTTCCTTTCTAAATAATGCTTAAAAAATGTATTAAAATATAAAATCTATAAACCTGTTAACTAAATTCCAGTAATAACATTAGCCCTCAAAATCTTCATGAATTTTAAATTAATCTTCAAGTCAGATATGCAATCAAAGCTGTGCTAAAAACAAAAATCACTACAAAATTTGTACAACCCAATGGTATTACATAACACAAATCAATTTCACTTATAATAATCAAATACAAAATAATGTACATAAAGGTACACAATAATCACAAGACCTGACTAATGAAGTATTTACTGAGCTGATGTTTAACCATTGTTGACAAAATTCTGCAAAAATTTCATTGGTGTACAAGTGTTTGAGTAGGCAAAGCATGATATAACATTACATATTTTAAACCAAAGATGTGTAAAAATAAGTTCAGATATAAAATGGGATTTTTAAACACTAACACTAACTTTAAACCCATAACAAACTGTCTGATGAAAACCAAAACAAGTTGGACAACATGTTTAAGCAGTTTTATTACAACATATAGATACAAGAGTTACGCCTGGTAGGAAAAATTCTGTGATGGAATATATGAGCACAGTATAAATATTCTTTTCAGAGATAAAACTAAAATATCATATTATACTGGTCTGGCTGTTGAAACGATGAAAAAAATTACCTTCAGGGTTAATATGTTGTTAAGCAACAACCTTTTCAACAGATATAAGACAAAAAAGAAAAATATTTTAGTTATTAAAAAATACTTTTCCAGATTATACAGAAAACATAGTTAAATAACTCAACTTAAAAGTTAATTTTTACTTAGTATTCACTGACACCCATGAGAAGAAAAGACAATAATTTTGTCTTTCAGTTACATTAGCTACTCTAAATGCAATTCTATGAAGAACATTATTACATTCTCACTATATTCACTCATTTAAGAGGGTATTTTTTTCTTCTATCTGCAAAGGAACTGGACATAAGTAATTGACTGTTTCATTTTGAAACAAAAGGAACAATATGGTAACAAATTAATTTTTTTTTTTGTAAATGTAATCTTGAATATATTTTCTGTCAAAGATATCTGCCGGTACTTGTGTATTTCACCAAAATCATGCTAACATAACAGTAACTTCCTAAATAGTAGTTTGTAAGTGCAATGATGTTTTGGGTAGAACCATACATTACACACACACAGGTATAGTATCACTAATCTAGCATCTTGAAATCTGGGAGGACTCAAATTCTGGTTATTTTTTAAAATGCAGTGGTTTTTCAGTTTATGCAACACATTTGTGGCCTTTTAAACACCAAATCTTTTTCCTGCCTCACTTAACTGTATTCTATAGGTTGTATGTGTTTGTTAGTAAATTTTATCAACATTTCATTTACCTCTTTTGCCCTCAAGTGTAGAAAAGGCCAACAATGAGTTCAGTGGATGCTAGGAGAGTGAAGATAAGATATATATTTTTTTTCCCTCGGTATAAAGCAGACGGTGGATGGGAAGTTTTTGTTGAATTATACTGTTTTTATTGCTTGAGCAATGTTTCACAAGGAGTTAGGCCTAACAACTCTGTGTATTTGTCTTGGTGGTCCAACACATGCAAGAAACATCATGACCTATGTTTGTCAAAGATGTGTGGCAAAACACCTTTGTTGACAAGGAAGCTGCTGAGGCATTTACAGAAGAATCTGTGAGAATGTTTATAAATGAAGAATTAATGCCAGATCAAGCATATAATGCAGATGAAATGCTGTTATTTTGTAGGTACATTGTCAAGACAATGTATGTAACAGCAGAAGACACAGCACTATAAGGTTTTAAAGACACCATTCTCACTTGGCTAATACATTTGGTACACAGAAATATAAATTATTGGGTGTTGTAAAGGGTCAGAACTCAAGGTTCTTTAATGAGATCAAGGATTTTTCTGTGCATTATGAGGCTAATAAGAGAGAATGGATTGTGTTGCCAATATTTATCAAGTAGTTTGAAAACCATTTCATATTTTTGGGCTCATCATCAGGCTGTTGTGCTCTCCAATGATTGCATGACACTTTTAATGCTGGATAATGCTTCTGCACACTCAGCTGTAGAACTGCTTCAAAGAAAATGCTTTTCCAATTTATTTACCTGCTAATAGTACATCCCCAATATAACCCATGATCTGCATTCCTTCAAGTGTAAATACAAGGACAAACTTATCCATAAAATGCTTAATGCATGCAACAAAGGCATGGGACTTAAGGTATTCTAAAAATAATTTACTATTAAGGATGAACCTTGGAGTGCTAAAAAGGTATGGAATGCGGTCCCTTAGGAAATTTTACGGAACAGATGGCATAGGTCATGGCTTTCTATGCTATTTTTTTTTTTGACAACAAAGACAGTATTGTAGATTTCATTAGTTTTCATGTTTTTCAAGAAATAAAAAAAATATTATGAGTAATATGTTGAAATGTTCTAAAGCCCCAACATGTGATGAAGTTAAACTGATAGATGAAGCAGTCAGTGAATATTTAAATGCAGATAATAATGCCCCAGTTGTCCTGCAACTCACAGTGAAATTGTTAACATTGTGATAAAGGTCAGGAGAGTGATAATGATAAGAAAAAAAACTTCAATTGATAGGTGTATTGCCCTTACTGATTAACTAATTTTTGGAAAACTAATTTTATTTACTAATTTATGGACTGGAACAAAAATAAGTGAGCAACATGTAATGTGGGTGCATACAATACAAGAAGTGTTGGTTACAGTAAAATCAAATATGAAACAATTAACATTTCAAGACACATTAAAAAATATTGTATACCAATGTGCCATAACCACAGTTGATGTTTCTGATGACTGTAAGCTACAACTTCCAGCAACATGTAATCTCCTTGAACAAGAGGCTATACTCTGCTAGTAGATAAAAAGGAAATTACATTGGTAAATAGCTAACTGCATATTTTTTAATCTGTATATTTTAATAAGTAAAAAACCTTGGTATATTATTTTGAGGCATAGCTAAATATCTGGATGCCTCAAATAATTATTTTAATAAACAGGAAGTAATGAAGTGTAAGACAATGTTTACGAAGCAATGATGTTTACAGAACAATAACAACTCTATGAACATACCAAGAAAGTTGTCACAGTATCATCAAATGATATATAGTTTAAGAATAACTGACACTATCAAGGATAACAAAAGAGTTATTTAGGACAGATTCAGAGAAACCCATTGATAAACTTCTGCTATGTGGAAGAAATAGATACTATCAAGGTTAATAGGTGGTATGAAATTTGGATAATTAACCAAAATGAACCTTGGATAGTGGACCGAGAGCAAAGTGTTTAAGTATTTAATAGAGTTAAAATGATTGCCTGTGATAAACATGAATAAAAATAAATTGTGTGTACATATATATATATATACATGTATGTGTGTGTGTGTAAAAATATTAAATGTTTGATGACTTAAATAAGTGTTATTGGAAGTCTTAGTCTTGAATTTCTTTGTTTTAACTGTGTGCTCTCTACACCCACTGCATCCTCACCTCAAATAAATATTTCATGTAACAGCAGCTAGTATTAGTCGAAACTTCAACAGCTAAGCTGAAACAACACACTCGGCCAGCCTGCAAGTCAGCCCATAACCACATCACAGTATTTCTGTACTAGAGAATATTGCAAAGACGTGTTTATATATACATATATAAATCTGTATGTATGTGTTTGTATAGCTTAGTATAAGGGACCTGTAATCCCAAAAACCAGCTAGCCAAATATTTCAAGCTTACTGAATTAGGAGTCCTATACCTGTTCCATGTGTTTACAAATCCTTTGTTAATTGGCTACAATGTCTGCAGGTTACACATTATTTGTAATAACTGAAAAATCGTTACAAACCTGAATATGGTGGCTTATATATTTTTAAACACACACACACACACACGTACAACATATATATTTTATTTGTTAATATATCTGTCAGTGATATTGTGACAAAGTACCTATTGCCATGAATCTATAAATATTCAGTTTTAATAAATTTGGTGAAAATAAAACTGACACTGTATATTAGAAAAACATTATAAATAACTTCAAACTATACATTTTATGATTTTTTTAAAGTATTGTAATAAAAAATTTGATGCAATAGATGTATAACATTTTCTATTATTATGCTAAAACTGGTAAAAGTCTTGTAACCTAGTTCAAAGCAAGACCAGTTATGATATGAATTTTATGATGAGGAAAGTACTGGAAAC
>VWRL01001613.1:0-25021 GCA_011833715.1 Carcinoscorpius rotundicauda | reverse complement strand
TAAAAAAATAAATAAAATATTTTTACAGACTTATCTTATGTTATCCCTATTACTAAAAGTAAATCTTCTTGAATTTACAATTGAAGGCAAGGAGAGCTTTGAGAACATGGCTGTATCATACTAAAAATATCGCTGGAAAAGTGTTAATTTACTTTATTCAGTGAACTTCCTTCAAAGATAATAACAGTTGGTATAAAATCCTGCTATTTGCCAATCAGCTATTTAAGGAGGCAGATATACACAGAAACATGATCACTAAGGAAGGGAATGACCAGGACTGTAAAATTTGTACAAGGATTATAGCATAGGATGGGAAATCAAAAGATGGAATCTCTAACAGAAAAATGTAAAAATTTCTTAACTAAAGATAAATAGCAATGTATAAATAAACTTCTGTTAAATCCTCTTTCGTGATAATGAATAATATTATGAAATGATTCAAGTAAATAACTAAATATTAAAATATCCTGTATCATTTTAGCTTATGTGAATGTTCCAACTTCTTCAAAATTTAACTTTTATTTTAGCATTTAAATGACAAGTAAGGAATCTTTGGAAAAGCTGTAGCAGAAAAACATTTCTGGACCTCTGGGAAAGGTTTTATTGGCATGAAAAAGATAGTCTTTTAAGCAAGAAGGAACATACATATAAATATTATGTCAGGTTTATGACACTCTTGACACATACAGAAATGTTACAAATTGCAAAAATAACAGTTCAAATAAACAACAACCAAATATCAAACTAACAACTGTTATCCTGATGAAAAGAATGCCACCATCATGCAAGTGCTGCTCAGTATAGCAGGACAAAATAAGAATGAAGAAAGTCTATAAAAAGGAAAATTCTAAACATAATAGTTAAAGATAAAAAAATCTTTAAAAAAATATTACACTTAAAATACATATCAAGTAGAACTCTGAAAGACTGAAGAAGTTTTGTTTCCCAAGGTAAAGACGTGAACAAACACAACTCACAGTAAAGGTTTTTAATGCAGTTTATTCCAAAACATTTGTATATGAAGTTATTTCTTTATAACTGATATGCATTTTTCATGTATAAAAACATTTGTGATATTTTAACATGCAAGTTATAATTTGAAGATAAAAAAAGTATTTCTGTAACAACCTTAAAAACTTTATTGTAGGCATTTTATAGAATAATTTGCATTGTCCAAAACAATTCAGTAGGAATCTTAATATAGCAAAACAATAAAAATAAAAATAAGATGCTTTAATAGATGGATGTAATCTGTCATTGGGATTTGAAAGTTTGTTCTGAGTGCATGTTAATTCCCACTCTGAGGTTGATATTTCATTTTCATTTCTTTGGATGGAAACTTAACTAAACATTAGTTGAGAAATACATGTTAAAACATATGTAATTGTCTCTTGGAAAATGTTAAAAATAAAATTAATTTTCTTTTTCCTTCACAATAACTGTATTTAATAACACATTATGACACATATGACTGCATGAACAAAAGAAAGAGGAACATTAAAAAATTTATCAGACAAGAATACATTGCTACAGCTGTACCAAATTATCCTTAAAACATCTCAAACTGAATGTTATGAAATAAAATCAGAAATATAATGCCACAATAATAATGTATGTTGAATAAAGTTGTAATGTTTACTTCCATAAAAATAATTTTAGGTCATTATAAGCAGAAGTATTAAGTGAGAGGAACATCTTGACAGTGTATTATAAAAATTGTCTTCTTATTTTAGTTGTATTGTATTGTATTGTTTTGAATTAAGCACAAAGCTACACAATGGGCTATCTGTGCTCTGCCCACCCCGGGTATCGAAACCCAGATTTTAGCGTGCAAGTTCGCAGACATACCGCTGAGCCACTGGAGGACTATTTTAGTTGTTAAAAACAAACAGTAACAAAGGCTGTAGATTATATTCATCACGTTTTTATGACCTACAAATGAAATGATGTCTGACAAAAGTACTTGAGGGAGAAGTATACATATCTAGAGTTGCATAGCAAATGTTGCTACAAAGAACTGTAACTACACAGCAATATCTGTAATTCAAACACAGCCTGTAATAAGAATAACAAAAATTTTTTTGAAAACTGTGTACTAGTCATTCTGTTGACAACTGTATTATTATTTTTTAACTTCAAACAAAGACAACCAACATCTTATTGAAGTATGCTTGTTTGTTATTGGATAAAACAATATAGTTTCATATAATATAGAACTGGTAAATACAAATTACTGTTTAAAACATTAAAAATAAACACCAGCTAACAAAACAACAGTAAGTATACAATTAACTTTTAATGTATTCTGTCCATTCATCCATCCAATATTTTCAGAAACCAAAACAAATAATAAATATACTGTGTACATAAACATATAAATATAGCTCTATATACAACTCAAGCAAAAAAATGGTATTATTAAATAGAATCAATTTACCAAAAATTTATAAACTTTAGTTTGCACACAAAAGGCACTTGAAAACTATCTCCCAAAAACTCAGCAACAAAGGTATGGACAGATAGTTACAATAAACTATTTTGTGGAAATAAAATGTACCCCACAAACAAAGAAAACATACAACGTACAATGCAGATAAATATCTTTCTTAGTTACTAAACAAAAAATCATTCCACAATACTTGATTTCTTCAAACTGAAAAATATCAACATCTAACACAACCAGAAAAATAAGTGTCATACAGTTTCTTTGCAGCAGTTATAAGTTTATAATGATTAATAAAATATTTCCCAAACACACACACACAAAATCAGTTCTGACTTGTTTCATTTGAAATCTACTTATAAATATTATGTTTTAAAGTTAGTTTCTCCGATAAATTTTTATTATTTGCACAAAAGCAAAAGCATGACAATATTATCAAATTTTATGACCTTTTAACTAGTGTTAAAGTCCCAATTCAGTGAAATGCTTTTAGCTGTTTCCAGAAGTGTAAAATTAAACATAAAGAAGCACTTCATAGTTCAAAACGTCAAAGCAATATATACATATTTACACTAATTATACATGTCCACAGTAACATGCTATCCTGAAAAAAAAATTGCCTGTGGTCAAAGCAAAGTAATACAAAAGGCTGGGACAAGAAATAACTAAATGTTGCACATTCAAGAGTAAGCAGTTTGAATCATGATGCGACCACTGAAGTTCAACCTGATAAAATGGAATGTAAACAACTATGAGTTTTTGTGAAAACATTTAAGAAACACAGGGACTGATACCTTACAGTAATTTTTACCCTTCATGATGGTTATTAGCTTACAAATATTTTGAACCCTTAAGACAACTGATGGTCACAGAAAATTTTAACCCTTATCACTAATCTTTGTAACTGTTGAAGGCCTGTGCAAGGGAACTTGCATTATCATTAACAAATGGTTTTTTATTAGTTAAAAGGTCACTCTGACTTTTTTCACAACTAAAACAAAAACATGGAAGTTTTATCTCACTATCTAAACATGGCTATCTTTTGCTAGAATTTTATATTGCTCTGTACCCTTTTCATTTGTCTGAATCTCTTCAGTATCTGATATGATACATGATAGGTATTCCTTGAATTAAAGAAACAACAATGATGTAGTACTATATTTGTACTAACATAAAATAATCATGAGTACTAAGCCTTCTGTTTACAATCAGTAACAGGAGTAATGTTATAAAAATTCTTCATTAATAAATGTTTACTAGTAGTTCTAGTGCTGTAAACATCTACAAGTTTGGGACCTTCAAAAGTTCTATTTCATGTAACAAACAAATTAAACAAAGAGAAGCAGAAACAGTATTGTGTTAGAGAGAAAAAAAAAGAATGCCTTAATGTTTAATTACATCTCTCCCATGAGCAGTCAAATTTATAAATGAAAAAGAATGAATGATATTAAAAAAAAGCAACACTTAATGACTGTATTTATGAAAAAAATTGGATCTTAACATATTTTTCATGAAGTATGTATTATTCACACAAACACAGTAAATTATATTATCTTATTATTAACTGCAATGGACTATTCCACTGAGACCTCTTTGCAAAGGAAAAGTATTTAACTACACCATCTACCAGATAGTGGGGTTTATTTCATGTAAAGTACAAAAACTGTTGAAAATTATACCCCATAATAACCTGATGATGTTATAACCTAAAATGTACAGTACAACATAGCTAATAATTATTTTATCTAAATTAGTCAATTACAATTCAACCAGTAGCATACTTTGACAAGTAAAAGGCACAATTTTAAATGTTTCATAAAAGTTAAGCACAACTAACTTCTTTCAGTGTCAAATTATTAGAGAAACATGTCAAATATAATTCCCATTTTTAAGATTCTTTAAAAGTTCTTTTCCCATTTGTAGACTATCCTACCAAACATTTCTTAAAAGCACGAGATGTGTGAGATTTATTTCAAAATAAACTGAACACTGGCTTTCAGATATGCAGCACGTAAATGGGTTTAATATTGAGTAAAAATCAGCTGCCAGCTATAACTGTCTCATGTAAGTAGAGGATGAAAAGTCTCTTTATACAATGATAAACAAATTATACTACTCTGTAATATTATTACAGACATATTTGTTTTGTATGTATAACAAACTGAATTATTCTATAGTAGTAACATCATATGCTCTTCTGCATCAGTTTGGTAAACAACTTTGTCAAATTATTTAGCACCACAAAATAGTCACCTTATAGCAACATCAAGGTACAGCACAGTGACAATCATTTAGCCATGTTTTCATGGTTGTATTACTGTTTGTTTTTAGCATCTCCCACTATATTAGAGTATACCATATTAGCAGGGTAACAATCACATCACCATTTTTTCCCCTTGTCATAATACTGTGTTTTTCTAGTGTCTGCCATTAGGTTGCAGCAGTTGTGGTATAGTAACAATCATTTAGCCATTTTTGGATTATTATAACACAATGTACTATTAACACCCTTAATTATATTACAGCATACTAGTCAACTATTGTACATAATACTAACTGTTCTCTCCTGTATTGTCTGCTTACCATTTTACTTCACCATATACCAGGTTGACAATTTGACTTTGCATCCACATGAAAATGTTTCTTCCAGTAATAACTGGGACCACACCTGAAAAACTGTATTAAGTACCATTCTAAAATTCTCATAAAGGCCCTTGGTGTTTGTTTTGAAAACACATCTTTACAGATATTGTTTATACAGATGACTCTCTTAACACAACTATATCAGTGTGTTGAATCATAAAGACAATTTAGATCTATCACAGCTGCTATTTATTAGACTACAAGATTTGTTTATCCTAATATCTGTATGTAACTTTACAATTCATTGTTAAGTTATATTCAGAAAACACAAAGAATTCAGTTGTGTCACAATAAAAATTTATAAGATGATTCAAGTTCATTTTCTACTATCTATATATTACCTTGAAACCAAACAGTTATGAGCTAGCTATTAAATCAAATGGAAAATTAGAACAGAACTTTTGCATGTACCACAGTAGCAACATGTTAATTTACTCAGTGATTTCTTTAAATGTCAAAATTCATACTATAATGAAGTTTTTTCCGCAAATTTTTAAATCAGTTAGAAACTTTATGAATTTTATTATTTTTATGTTAGAAAATATTTCAGTACTGGTCTTATATTGTAATATTTTACTTATAATTTTAATCAAGGTATAATTATTAATAGACTAATACACTAAAATCTGCCAGACAACACTGACCTGTGTTTAATGTCTTTTTTTATTCTTTGTGTTATGATCACAATTTAATGATAACATCAAACTTCGCTTAGAATCACACTCTTTCCCAGTTCTATAACACAATAAATGGGCTAAACAAAAAGTGATTTGAAACTGAGAAATAAAGCAACATATGGGTGAAATAATTTTAATAATTTAGTGTTATAAACGTTCTTGTCTCTCACAAAAATGTAAAACTACATAACCAAACAATTAAAAACTGGTCAATACATTTTGTTAGAAATAAGAAGTAGAAAGTGGACTTCTTGGCCTAATTTCCTTTTATGGCAGATATTAATATGGTAAGCTTTGCTGCTAGAACTATCCATTTTTAACAAAACTAAAGTAAAGTGTGATAAGAATCTTTATATTTTATTAATGTTAACTGAAAGCCAGGTTCACTCACTTTTCAGAATAATTGATATCAATGTTCTTACACTGACCCGTCACATTTTACTCATTCATTAAACACATAAAAAACTGAATGGATACTTTCCATCAAGCCAGTAATTATAGGAAATCAAAATATGAAACAAATGGAAGAATTAAGTACAATTATACTAATCACTGTTTGATGTTAACTGTCTTAGCTGTTTTAGGACAGTTTCTACCAACTTCTTCTGGTCTCGTTGATTATTTTTTAATGCTGAAAATATATTTTTCTTCTTGTCTGCTTCTCTCACCCTTATGGGAGTAAAGAACATTAATTCACACTTAAAGTATGGATAGGTCAAATTTAGATTTTAAAAAATTAGTAAATTATATTATTAAAATTGAACAAATCCTTTTTATTCACAAGCCTGAACATCCCCTTAAAGACCCTTTACAAATGTTGCATTATTTGAAACTTGTATTTTTAACAATAATTTTATTTCTTAAACAAACTGAAAAGGTAGTAATACACTTTTCATAAATAAATAAACATTGCAATTGGTTCAAAAGCATGCATTATAAAATATAAAGTGTAAACACATCATTGTAAAGTAAAAAACAAAAACTTTTTATCTTTATAACACAAATTCATCAATCAATCAATTCTTTTACAAGTCTGCACATACACAAATTTGCCCTAAACAATGTTTTAGGTAACACTGCATGACAAATCATTTGCTACCAGAGAAAACTCAAGTGATTCTTGGTAATTAAATAGTTTTGGTTTCAGATATGTAATCAGAATTTGTTCATCACCTCTAGATTTTAAGATACTGTAGTATCTCACTACTTTATCAACAATATGTGTAATACCATGCAATCAGCTCAGTTCAATAGGTTTATTCTGTGAAGTTTACATAGAAAGTTTAATGGACAAAAGAAATAAATTTTTGATAACTTCAAACAGTAACTGTATTGTATTGGTGTAAAACTCCATGTATATTGTTCATATATGAGACTTGTTCTTCATAAAATTATAATGACTTGCACCAATTTTGCTTCATTCCATGTTCACATTTTCTGCCTAAGAATATTTGAGGAGTCCCTCAACTGAGCTTAAAATAGGCAGAGTGATACACCTCTCTCTCAACTGATTTTCACTCACTCACTCAGTTGGTTACTTTGTCTGGCTCTGCACACACTCATAACAAAGTCCATCTTCCTCACATCATACCTGTGATATAATCAAATAAAATCAAAACTTTATTCTTAAAATATTTTAAACTAGTTCTGTAAACGTAATTCTTTTATACTTTTAGAAAATTATTTGATGTACTGGCTGCTTTCACTTCAACTAAAGTCCAAAAACCACCTGAACAGTTTATGCTCCATTTGTGTTTTACAGTTTCCAAATCTGGCTTCACACAGTGGCTAAATAAAAGAAGAGCAATTGTATCATTGACAATTTCAATGACACACTGTGAGTCCAAAGATCATCTTACTGTTATTTTTGTATTAATATTTCTGGATATTCAGACAAAACTAAACAATACACTAAATATCCAGAGATTGCATCTATGATGAAATCAGTATCTCATGGGGATGATTTTCTTGTGTCACATCCAGCAGCAAAGTGGGAAATAGAAGTTATACTGCAAAAAAGACAATAAATCATCTTTACTTCCTTCATTTAGTAATTTTACCCCTGTGGCTGGTCAGCATAAACTGCCTCATCTGATCACACAAGATGAGCTAAATGATCAGATCTGTGACTTGTTTTATACTGAAAAAGCATGGGGAGCTTTCATTTACAGCAATGGAATTTATCATGAAAGTCTTGCTTCTCACAACAGTATGCAAGATACTTTGTGTTTCTGTACAAATGTTGATGTACTAATTGAAGAACTACAAACCGAATATACTCTCAAGAAAGAAAACATTTTACCAGTACATCTAAAGTTAGTGTGAAAACTGTGCTTTTACATGATGGGAACACTAAGCCATTGGTTCCTGTTATTAATGCTGTGAACGTAGTAGAACATGCAGCTTATACCTGAAGCAATCAAATATCCACTACTGCTAAGTCTATAAAGTGAGTATACCAAACACTGTAGCTTTTTGTCTGTCTGGGATAGCCGATATCATAAAATTCATTTTTTAAAAAAAGGAATGGCCAGTGAGAGAATTACATTCCAGGAAATCAGAAAGTTGAGTTCCAACTTTCAGTAAATCATCAAGATGTGTTTCTTCCATCACTCCATCTATCTTAAAAGTTTCAAAAAGTTAATGAAATAAAAACTAAAAAGTGGTATCTTTGTTGGCCCACAGATTTGGGAATTGCTGATGAATGGTGATTTTGAAACATTACTCAGTCAGAAAGAACTTACTGCTAGGAAATCACTCAAACTGGTTGTTAAAATTTTTTTAGGAATTTACAGAGATGAAAACTATGTTGTGACGATTGATGATATCCCTGAGAACAAGAGGAAAACTGGGTCCAAGATGTCACTAAAGTTACACTTCTCACACTTTGAATTAAGCTTCTTATCAAATGATCTAGGTGCAGTGAGCAATAATCTTGGTGAGCACTTCCCTCAAGATATGTCTATAATAGAACAGTAACATCAAGAAAGACATTGGAATCCAGTGATGATGGAAGATTACTGTTGATTCTTATAGTATGAAACTAACAACATACATGAAAGATGCAAGAAGTCAGTCAGGTATTTGAAACATGAAACACATTAAACAAAACAAAAACTCAACATAAAAAGAAACCAAATAAACACAGCCATAAAACTATGCTCACCAGATAAAATTTACAATGAATTATACAAAATAAAACAATACTTCATCATCAATATGTTTCCTCCACAAACCATATACTGCTGTATACCATATATTCCTGACATCAACAAACAAATAACCAACATTTGGCAAAAACTAGTAACAAAATATGACATTCCAGTTAATACTAAATTTATTCAAAACTAGACACAAAACTGAGGTCTATACTATGTAAAAACTACACTGACAAACACCACACAAACTGATAACTGCCACGACTTCTATACTGGAGAAACAAGTAGAAAAATGGAAACCAGATTCAAAGAACATAAAAAGTCACCTTCACACATTTTCGAACACTGCAAGTCAAATAAACACAACATAACCACAGAAAACACTCAAATACTAAATAAAGAAACAAACAGAAACAAATGCAAAATTAAAAAAACCTTACTTATTCAACAACTTAAACCCAAAATAAACCAATACAAAGGAATGCCTTTATACCTATATTAATATAATAAAATAAATAAAATTATATATTCAAACATCTAATACCGCCCTCTACATTCCAACACTCAGTTACACAACCCCTTTCAAACATATGGTAGGCTTCTGGTCAGTTACCTCTTTCTTTGTGAACCTGATAATGACCAAAAAAGGTCGAAACGTTGTTCGCTCTACTACGTAAAATATTTTCTCAACCCAAACGAAGCCATTTTTGCATATAAATTTCTCAACAAGTGGGTTTCTCGACATCACTGAGATCTTCAATTTTTCAGTTTTCTAAAATGTTTAGTTAAAATAAAGTTATTTCAATTTTTAAGTCTATCTCATGCTACTTTTATCATTTTTATAAAGAACTTCATAACTTCTTCTTAATGTTTCATGAAAATTTCAAAATCTTCCTATTAGCAGTAAGCAGAGCCAATCTTTATACATATACTCAAAAAGTGATTTACAAAACTATAACTTTTATCTCTGTATTTCTATAGACTGGTGGAACTTCTAAGCAAATAAGTCTATTCAGATACCAATAACTTTTGAAACTGTTCAATGTTACACAGTGTGGCTTTCAGATGCGTAGCTAAACTTTTGGAAAAGAAATAGCAATAACTAACATACTGAGCAAGAACAAGAATTTAAACTGAACAAAATACACTATTCATTTCAAGCAGGCAAAACTAGCCAAGCAATCCTGTGACTGTTTATGTGCATGTGAAACTGAATGAGTGCTTAAATCTTTATCAGTACTACATATAACCCAATAAAGGTGATATAAATGATTTTAACTGGATTGACTATTGTTTTTTCGGATAATAAAAGCAATGATAACAGAAGACATTCCTGTCATGTTTAGATGTACATAAAAAATGTGTGCATTACATGAAAGATGGCAGTGACAACAGTTAAAAAGATGTTAAAACAATTTTCACAGAAAGAAAAATTAAAAAATAAAAGGAATGGGAATTACAGAAAATAATAATTTAAAGAAATATACAGGAAACAATACTAATATATCAGAAATATAAAAATGAATAAAAATATAGGTGATATTAATAAAAATAATGAAAATAATAACAAAACTGTTTTTGAAATTTTTTAAAGAGATGCACAAAGGTCATTAATTCCAGGACCTGAGAATGATGTCATACTGTTATGGAATTTAACAATACTATCCAATAAACATCCTTCATTTTTTTCTAAAAGTGGAAAAAATTCACAAATAACAATGAGCAGTTATGTTGAAACTTGAGAAAAGCAAATAACCTTAAATAATATCAAACCTAATGAAGAGCTGTTGCTTAAAACACTAGTTAAATAATGTAACTTTTTTTTCCTTTTTCTAACTTAAGTGTTTATAAAAATATTTCTTTTGTGAAGAGAGGATTCCATATACTGTAGAACAGCACAGTGCTTCCTTGTACCTAGAAAAGCATGAGACCTGTACAAGTAAAACTTTATAACCTTCCCTAACAATGGCTAGTGACCAATAAAAGCTAGCCTATTAACCTGACATATACACAAGATCATCCGCTAACACAAAGAAAAAGCAATATGCAACAAAATTCACATAATACAAACTTGAAACTCCCTTAAGTTAAGAAAAGAGGAAACAGACCTCCATGATGGTTACCGAATATTAAAACTACTGAAAATACATCAACCAGTCTCTGTATAAAGAAGACAAATGATTAATTTTCAGCCACAACTACAAAATAAATAGTTCTTTGAGATTTCCAAGAATATGGAAGCAGATTATTAGTCAAAACACGGGATAAAAAGTTATGAGTAACTAGTATCCAGTAGTTAATAAAAAGTAATGAGAAACTAGTATCTAGTAGTTAATAGACTTAAGTAACCATACAGGTTACTAACCATGACAGTTCGTGAGCATCAGAACTATGGGATGAACTAGACAAATACAAAAACTTGTTCACCATTTACCATTCAGATAACTAGACTAGACTGATGTTTCAGGCAAGATTAAGAAAAGAGGATACTAAAGTATTCTAGAGATGTTTCTCAAGCAAATTAGAATGACAAAATACAAAGTTCACCAAAATAATCATAACATAAGTAAACAATCTGATTAACAATTACTTTGAATTTCTTTTGAAGCCTGTAGACAGATCCAGTGAATTGGTCAACAGAAAAAATATAAAAAAAGAGAATAAAAGCAAATAACTTCATGAAGAAATCACAATTCGGAGAATTACGTGACAAAATAAGTCAGTCTCATTTACAGCTGTGATAAGACATATAACCGGATTCCTCGAAGTTCAAGAGAGGGAGGTCAACAAAAAATGTATCAATTACAAACATATGTGACATTTATAATTACAAGTACAAATGTCATAAATACAATGAGGGCTGTCACTGACAATGAATGTAAATCTCATATATATATTTGGTTCTCAGATATATAAAAAGTGTTCTTGACTAAAGCCAACAGGCAAAAAATTCCAGATTAAAATGCACACAGAAGCATTTAAATGGCATAGTCTTGAGTACTCACATCAGAAACTCAATGATGAGTAGTGTTGATAAACAAAATAACACTGAAAGTCATATCTGTTTATCTGATCAGAACAGCAGCATTTTAAAATTAATTCATATGCAAATTACTGAATTATGTGCAATATTTAACAAAACATCTTTACAATCCATGCATGTGAATGAAATTAACATTTTAGTAGATAATTTAATGTTTATGTTATCCAAGTTTTAATTCTTTGTTTCAACAGAAATATTTAAAATAAATATTTTGCTCATATAGTTTGCTTGTCACATGATCCAAGTTATATCAAAAAAATCTCCAATTTTACAGAAACTGACTGTAAACACATAAGCTCAAAATGCATACAATTGTCTATATGCCAATGTATTTTCACATGTCCTTTTAAGATATATGATATATGCAGTTTCAGAACTGAATCCACTGCAAAAGAAAAATAGATTTTACAGCCTTTTATGGGTGCTATGTCAAACTTCTATACTTTGAAAACAAATTTATGATGTACCAGTAATTAGTTGATACAAGTGTACAAAGCTGTTATAAAGAGTTCAGTTTTTGTACTGAAGGAGAAGTAACAGCCTGCAGTACTATTGTCTGCAACACTTACAGTGGTTTGTTACCTCAAAATGCTGTAGTTAGAGACAGTTGAACTGCACTTAAATCTAATTTTTATATTTTAGTTGACTATGTATAATTTATGTTTTAAAAATCATATTTGAGTGATTTAATGGTTTTTATAAACTTAACTTGTTACATGGATTGTGAAAGCTTTATAAACAAGATGGTATCTATAACAGCCATCCTGTTTTGGCAACACATCTGTGTGGGGAATTTGTCAAAATAACTTCTTCATAAAAGGCCTATTGGTATCAGTTAACAAATCAGAATAAACAGTGACAAAGAATTTTAAAGGAGAATTAAAAATAAACTATAAAAGAAAAGATAAAGATTTTAAATTACGAATATGTGAAAAAGGTGACTATACTGGTAAATTTCTAAAACGTTGTAAAAGGTATGTACACATTTTTATTTGTTAATTTTAAAAACATTTCCCTGCACTGTCTGTTGATGATGATAAAGTCAGTAATCCAGTGCATAAAAGAGAAAAAAAAAGTTCAAACATTTACCTTAAAAAACAACAACTGATGTTGCATAGAGAGTATGCAAATGAAACGTAAAAACTGTAAGGTGCAAAGTATTATTTTTATACTTTATGCAAAAATTACTTTGCATGTGAACTACTCAGAGTCCAAGTGTAAATAACTATATTAAATAATGAATTTTTATTGGAAAAATCCAAAAAATATTTACAAAATAAAACTTTTGCTGAAACTACTTACTTTAATGAAAGTTTGTTGTCGAGTTTTAAGGAACTAATTTCATTATCTAGTTTCATTTTTGAAAGGCATTTCATGAGAGTTGCATTCGTTTCTTCCTATGAGCAGATATCATTCTTCAAGGTTTAATGTCTTCCATAATGTAACTGTTAATTACATATCTAATATACATAATGTGTGCCTATGTTACATACGTATACAACATTAATGACTATTCTGCAGCAACCACATAAAATGTATTTAGTTCAAAAACAATGTTTACATTACTTGTGATATATTTTAATATGAACTTAAGTAGTAGAGTTTTGTAAAGGCTTACTAACCTGCCTAAGATCAGCAAAGCACATCTGGAGTGCACCTTCTTCAAACCCTCTAACAGGTTCTGAATTAGCAACACTGCTGAAGACAAAAAAGAACTCAGTTTAGTTTATATCCATCAGTGAATAATTATTATCTGTATTTGTTTTGAAGGCCTTAACATAAAATATTTGGATTGCCAACACAATTCAGTTTTATTGAAGCATAAAATAGTGTTTCGTTTTTGTCTTTGATCTGCTTAAACATAGTCTAGAAAGCCAACATCCAAATACAGAGGAGATTGCATGAAAAGTTTATCAAAATGTGTGGAATAAGATTGATCTCATCAACTTTTGTAGAAACGTACTACAATGAAAGAAGTATTTTTAGACAATAATGCATTATGGCCATCAAAATTGAACATGATTTACAATGAAATAGTTCCAAGGGCAGCAGGAAACCTGAAAATTGTTCTTAAAAGACAAATGAACTCTTAAACAAATAATACTGTGTAAGACTATTAAGTATTCTGATTATTTACAAAACACAACTGAAAAACAAATGAGAACAAAACTACAATAAGAATTTCATTAATTAATCAACAACAAAAATTTCTTCACGGAAAACTAAATCTCATTAAAAAAATGCAATTCCTTATTGACCTAAAACTTCAAGAAGTTAATTATACTTGGGTATCTTTGAAATTAGATTTTGATAAAAATGGTTTTATGTTTCAGATGCAGTTTGAATAAACAGTGTCAATTTTAAGGTAATAACATTAAAGTGTGATGGTCCATAAGGTAAAATTTTCCAAACTCTTAAAATTTCTCAATTTGCATATATTGTGTTAACTTTATTTCCACAGATGTTAAAAGCTTTAAAAAATAACAAAAACACTTTCAATTTTGTTCATAAAGCATCCATAAAAAGATCATTGCATAATGTGTATGCTGAATGACCAATTCCCATCTTCAGTCATTGTCTAATTTAACAGAAATACCTTTGTTGCAATATATGGAAAATAGTCAAGTAAGGAAACTGTTATTGTGTTAAAGTCTATCTTTATACTGTGCTGTTTGTGTCCCAGGAACCACGGTACTTACATTATACATACATTACACCTCACTACCATAACAACTGAATAATACAAGCAAAACCCAGTTAATACATGTGATTCATCCTCACTGTCAAGCTGAATTCAGAGAAAGTACACCTTCCTTAAAGAGTTGGGACTAAATATTTGTCCACAGAAGACCATCCTTTCCTTTTCACTACCGGCTTACATTATACACTCTATCTTATCAGTATGATAAAGCTGACTTAAAACTGTAAAATGTTCAAAGTTGCATCACCTACTTCAATCTTTTTTCACATCATCTACCTTTGTAATATACTCACTGACTCTTTAATCTTTTACGATCTTCTAGAAAAAATTTTCCTGTCCAGGATGTTTTTTTGGCCTCCAAATTAACAAGTTAGGACTGAGAGATGCCTTGAGTCTCTTTTAAAACTGGATGATATATCCATATCAAGGCTTACAATATAAAACTGGACATGAGGCACCTTGTTAATTTGGAGGCCAAGAAAACATACTGTAGAGAGTGAAAAATTTCTAGATGATCCCAATTTTCATGAAAATATGGGTGATTTTCAACAAAATAAGATATTAAGCAGGGCAACAGTGAAAGTTATCTTTCCTGTACTGATAATGCATTTCATATAACTGGTCTCATTTAGTGCTGCCCTTTATGTGAAAAAAAGAAAAACATGCCACAAGCCTTTTTCCTACCTTCCTTTGGAAATGACTAATTTTAATGTCTCTCATGCAAATTATCATGGATAATCCTCCACAAAGGAAAGTGCTATACACTCATTATACATGTGATTTCCTCTATTCAGTTCTATCAAATTACTGTTTTGAGTTTTGGTAGAGAATTGAAGCACTCATTTTGAGTGGAGAGGAGGTACATTTTATGTATAGAAAAACTAACTTCTAAAGTGGTACATCAGCTGTGCTTATATAATCAGATAGAATCACACACTGAATTGGTGCAAGGAAAGAAAAGAAGCACCCTTTAAAAGAATACAAAGGACACACCTTGAGTCTAAAGAATCAGATATGAAGACATGATGTGGGAGACTACACTACTTCTAAACCAGCCATACTCTTCACCAATCTGGGAAATGTGTTGTATATTCTGGTAGACAAAAACTGAGAAGTAAATCCAATTAGTATTGTAAAAAATGGAAGCGTCCCCAGACACAAAGTGGCTCGGACATGATGGACTGTACTAGACAAGTCAACTACATCCAAAATATATGCTGCTGGAAACTGACACAGATAGAGAGGGTGAGTGTAGAATGAGGATCATACCATCTTCAACTAAAATTAATGAGACCAGAAGGGATATCAAACCCCTGACTCCTGAAAAAAGCGTATGTTAAAATTAGAAAATGGTATATCAACTTAGAAAACCTGATGTCCTGGATTGAAAAAATGTGTTTGAGAGAGAAATTGACCAGAACAAACCTTAGACAAATAATGTCCTCATTAATGTCCAAGCAACACAAAAGACAGTTGAAGGGAAAAAACCAAAACAATCTCAAGTTCTTCCACCATGCTGTATCAAGACGACTGTAGGACGTAGGCACCAACTGTTGGTAGGCCCTACCAGCCATATAAGTCTAACCAAAAATTAACTTTCAAGGACTATTTTCTATTCCCAGCTACTTCCGGGCACGGTCTGGGTAGATTATTCGGCGCCCAGGCCGTGAAAGTGGGTTTTCTCGAGGTACTCCCGTTTCCCCCCACAGCAAAATCTCTGGCATCGGACCTGTAGGTCCCAGCCGCACCTGAAAAGAGCCATTCACCGCGTCACCCAGAAAAATCACCGTAAATTTTAAAGATCATTTCGCCAGCGCATTCCGTCCTAGAGCCAAGATCTGGCTCACCTCACTTTCGCTGCTCTCGTCCAGGTTTCCCGTCCTTCCTCTCACTCACAAATTCCCCACTCCAGTGTCGAAATATTAAAAATAAAATAAAAAATTCCACGGATATGCCAAAAATTTCTCACGAAAAGGGACGAAGAGGAACTAAAAAGCTCCTGAACACCCCAGTTGGAGAGAGAACTCTTCTGATTTCTCTCTCTCTAAACTGAACCCCTGCCACGTTAGTTTAGTTTAACTTTCAAGGAAAATTTTCATGGGCCTTAGGCACTGTGTTTAATAAATAATTCAGCCCTGTCTCCACAATACAGATAAAGTATAATTGTAGGAGGAAGTCAAACATCCATAATACAAAGTGCAAAAACTTATGTTTTTTGCTTTTACTCTATATCCAAAATCCAGCCAATGGAAACTTTCATATGGGACCAGGATGATGAAACCCAACCAAACGAGTGAACTGCAATTTGAAGTCTCACTCCTTTGGTCTACACATATGATGTCACCTACACAAGCAGAAAACTACTTCCCTACTCTGCACTGAATTGCATATTTATATATATTTTATGCCATTAAACAATTCAGGACAATGCCACACACTCCACTACCACAGTGACTTGGAATTGAAAATTGATAAGGACACCCAACTCCACCAGAAGGAAAGGGAGGGTGATACGTGGTGGAAAGTTTGGAAATATGTCAACACCTAAGATAGTGAATTAGGTGACCATGAAACTATTTTTTAAAGTAGACCAAGCTGATTTATTCAATATAAGGCATGGCAGGATAGGCAGCTGTCACATTCTGTTTTACTCCTGTAGTCCATGATTGGTAGAGTCTGGGATGGGTGTATTTGTGAAGCACTTTTGTTGCAAAGTTAATCCTCAAGCAACCTTGTTGAATACGCCATCTCAACAGTGTGCACTGAATGGCCATGGAATATATTTAGGTGTGTATACATGGCAGAAAAGTTTGGATTTTGAAGTGAAAGAATACTTGATCAGGCAACACTTGCCATGGAGTGTGATCCAAACAGAGAGAATTACAATAAGACTAAAAATAAAGCCTCTGAAAATGTAGAAAATGAAGAAATATAACTTAAGGTAAAGAAGAACTAAAAACTATCATACAACAAAAAGGGATAAAACATCACATACCTGAGAAATCATACCTAAATACGCAATATTAGACAGATCTGACTCTGCAGGAGGTGTACAGGGAAACATGAGAAAATCCTGTGGTGGAAAAAGGCTATAAAAATCTTTCTTGGAATGAACAGGTTCTGATTGTTCATGAGGTGAATAACTTCACAGAACGACCAATCTCTCATTGAATAATTCCAGTTAATTCCATTAACAGGGTTGCTTGCACCTCTAACAAAAAGTTACAAAACCAGCACTCTTGTGCTCCATCTACCTCCTGTGCTTCGTCACTTACGAATTTTTCAAAAACAAACGTAAAATATTATAGCAACTACACTTTGCCCTATTCATTGCCGATGACCAAACACAATAAGCACAATATTTATATAAGCAGTTTGTCACGGCAACGAATCTTACCGTGAAGACGTTTTCTAAACTGATAAACTGTGATAACAATTAATTACACTTTTGAGAACACGTTGGTCGTAGACCTGCAATGTTATTAACTCTATGATTTTTATATTCAGCCCCCTAGGTATCTCCATGGGAGAAAATAAATAAATTTCTTTTTCTTGTAATTCTGTTCCAACCAGTATGCAAACAGTTTGTTTATGATACTTTTATTTTTTTTATTTTAACTCAAATTGAGGAAACTTAACAAACAAACAAATATTAATGAAAAAAATTCTAGAATAAATACAGTACTGCGTGTTGTTTACTTGCTATTCCGTAAAGCAGAATGAAAACATGCTTTCGTAAATGATTTTTTTTTTTTGGTATATGTTCTTTCTCACGCTTCACTTTATTTTCCGTCCAGTCATGTTATATATATTTTTTAATTACGATGGTTTTTTTTGTTTGTTTCTTTCTGAATTCTGCGCAAAACTACACTAGGGCTATCTGCGCTAGCCGTCCCTAATTTAGCAGTGTAAGACTAAAGGGAAGGCAGCTAGTCATCACCACCCCCCGCCAACTCTTGGGCTACTCTTTTATCAGCGAACAGTAAGATTGATCGTCACATTACAACACTCCCACGGCTGAAAGGGCGAGCACGTTTGGTGCGACTAGGATTCGAACCCGCGATCATCAGATAAGGAGTCAAACGTCTTAACCACCTGGCTATGCCGGAACACAAAGATAGGAAACGTTAAAAACAGGATTCTTTCTGAATTTAAAATTTTCTCAAAATACTTTCATTGAAATGTTTGTAGGTATGAAATGCTCCTTGTTTTGGGGACCTAACTTATAAAGAATTTGTATAAATTTATCTTTAATTTTAAACTATTTGCTTCACCAATATATAATTCACTACAATTTAACCAATATTCTGAAGAATATGTTATCTTTGTTGAATTACAGTTAAACAACTTATTAAGGAAAAACAAGCGTCTTTATTATTTTATTTATTGTTTTTATAGTTTTCACGCATTTAAATTATACAAATGTATTTCTTTCTTTCACAACAGAAAAAAACATTTTATGACTAAAACCCCACTTGAAATTAAAATGTATCTCAGAACGGCTGGTATGAGTATTAATACGTTTATTGATAAGGAGGAAACAACGTATCGACCTTCTTAGGTCATCTTCAGGTTAATAAGGATAATCTAAGAAAGTAGAAACGTTGTTTTATGCTTATCAATAAATGGGTTTGGCATGGTCAGGTGGGTTAAGGCGTTCGACTCGTAAACCACGGGTTCGAATCCCCGTCGCAACAAATATACTAACCCTTACAGCCGTGTGTTCATTATAATGTGACAGTCAATCCTGCTATTCGTTAATAAAAGAATAGCCCAAGAATTGGTGGTGGATGGTGATGGTTATCTGCCTTCTCTCTAGTCTTACACTGCAAAATTACGGACGGCTAGCGCAGATAGCCCTCGAATAGCTTTGCGCAACAT
This sequence comes from Carcinoscorpius rotundicauda, assembly GCA_011833715.1. NCBI lineage: Eukaryota > Metazoa > Arthropoda > Merostomata > Xiphosura > Limulidae > Carcinoscorpius > Carcinoscorpius rotundicauda. Next base: position 5,475 of record VWRL01001613.1, on the reverse strand, counting down.
TTATAAACAAACAAAACTTCTACGTCCTTCGATTCACGTTTTGTTGAAACAAATAAGTAGAAGAAAATGAGAAAAAATAAGTTAAAACACACAAAATCCCATATATGGTATTATACCCTGACATACTCATATGCCACTGGGGTAGTTAATTAACATTAAGAAAATTATTTGTTTTAAAATTTTTTGCCAGACCAGACCATGAGATTAATAAACCTCACTCGTGTATCACCCGCTGTGGTGGACACAGAACACTAGATTTCCTACCCTTGTTATGACGTTTGTGCATAGTTATTTTCTATTCGACAGTCTCTCTCGCATCTTCTAAGCCTGATATTTATACACCTACCTCACAGAGGAACTTCGTGATGTGTTTACTGGCACCGCCTACCTGCAGCTGAGGGAATTCGTTCCAAATTTGACTTTTCAACAACACGAGTTTTTAAAATAGTTTCTATTTACTGAAGTTTATGGATATTTTTTAGGCACTAAAAGTACTCTTGGCATGTTGTCCATTGTGATGATTCACTACTAACTACAACTAGGCTCTAAGACCTTTATTCTGAGACGCATATCAACAATATAACAAAAAATACTTTGGCGTAGAGGTCGCACCAACTAAAACGAGAAATCTATAACCCAAAAATTCATGTTAACACGTTAATATATCATAGTGGTATAATTATTGTTCTTATTGTAGTTATTTCTTGGTAATCGCAGAGTTATACAAGAGGCTATCTATTCTGTGTTCATCGAGGGGAATGGAACAACGAATTTTAGCCTTATAAACCTCATATGGGTCGAGCGAGAGCAGATGACGGTATTTAAGTGTTAGATTTCTCTTGTTGTGAGTGGAAACATTCAAGAACACTGATCTAGTTGTAACGTTGTCGTATTAATCTGACAGAGGATACTTTACAGGTGGCAGCCATCTTGGGTCGTTCTTTCTCTTACATCTCAAGCTATTCCGTATTGTTTCTTATGTTGCCTGAAACACTAACTAAGCACTCTCTTCCCACACCCTCCCATCACCCTACAAGTTCGTCCAAAAAAAATTGAATCGTATCCGAATTAATCGAATGAGGTAGAACAAACGCAGAGCATCAAAAAAAAAAGAAATTCGTTATCCGATTATAACTGAAACTGTACAGTGGAAGCCCAGATAAGATTTTATTAGCTACAACAACCATCTTTCTTGTGTGTACCGTGCAGGCAGGGAGAAAAGTATTATAAATAAATAAAAATTACAAGAACTTATATTTCCCCAGAAAATATTACTTCCTCCTATTTATCACGCTGACGTTAATATGATAAAGACAACAACATTAAATATATCCATCGTTACTGAGCTGATGAATTTTTTTCTCAAGTTGATGTGAGAAGAATTGAAAAAAACTTGTAATATCAGATGAAATGGACACTTCATTTACTTTGACTTAGTCTGTTTGTTTTTTTAATTTTGCGCTAAGCAACACGAGGGCTATCTGCGCTAGCCATCCCTAATATAGCAGTGTAAGACTAGAGAGAAGGCAGTTTGTCATCTCCATCCAAAGCAAACTCTCGAGCTACCCTTTTAACAACAAATAGTGTATTGACCGTCACATTATAACGCCTCCACGGCTGGGAGGGCGAGCATGTTTGGCGCGACACGGGCGTGAAACCGGGATCCTCGGATTACGACTCGCGCGCCTTACGCGCTTGGCCATGCCGGCCACTACTAAAAGAAGCGAATTACTTTAAGATGAACCAAGAAAACAAAGCAAATAACATTTACCAATAGAAATTCATACTACAGGGTGAATTTAAAGAAACCCATTATTGGAAGTGATTATATCTTAAATAAGTAATACTTGTTTTAGGGGAATTATGCTTCACCAGATAAGAATATTGATATTTATTTGTATAGATAAAAGATGACTCAGAGACTGTCTTAAAAAGTGTTTAATATACCTTCTGTCATTCTTTACCAGATTATCAAACCTAACCCTAAATTAAGGCACTGCAAGTATTATCTATCCTGGACAATTTTCATTGATATCCTGAATAACGTTGATAGATCCTTAAAATCCCCTGACCTGATCCTCACAATACCCCATAATAAAAATAATGCCAGTCTGTTAGAGAAGCCCCCTCCCGTCTCAGTGGCATAGCGATATGTCTGCGGACTTACTCAGCGATAATTTGTGTTTTGATATCCTTGTTGGGCAAACCACAGATAGTCCATTTGTTTAGCTGTGGACTTAATTACAAACTGTTAGAAAAGCGTTGTAAGTATACAATGTAATGTGGTTTTGAAGCACGCTGTGCTATGTACGAGCTTTTGTGATATGCCCCGCATGGTCAGGTGGTTTGGGCGTTCGACTCGTAATCTGAGAGTCGCGAGTTCGAATCACCGTCACACTAACATATTTGCTCTTTCAGCAGCAGAGGAATTATAATATTACTGTCAATCCCACTTTTCGTTGGTAAAAGAGTAGCCCAAGAGTCGACGGTGGGTGGTGATGGCTAGGTGCCTTCCCTCTAGTTTTACATTGCTAAATTAGGGACGACTAATGCAGTAAGCCCCCATTTAGCTTTGCATGAAATTAAAAGAAACAAACAAACTTCTCATAACTAAAGCTTTTTCTTTTCAATGTGCCTCTGGTAAAACTGAGTTGTTTTAGGGACAAGTAACTTTTCAGAAACGAGCAGTGTACTCATTGTATTCACATTGTACGAAGAAAGTTTCCCGTAATTACATACTGGATGAACATTTAGTAATAACGTTTCAAACAAGAGCTAACACTAACTTCGGGTCACTTACTGGCAAATCAAGTGGTTACTGGGGAGTATATGTGTGCGAGCTCATAACAAAAATACTTTTAATTCGTTGATATGGATTTAAGATGTGCTACAGTTAGTCCAAGTTATTTATGATAATCCTAGGCTTAGGGAAACATGGAATTTGTTAAGTGTAAGTGATAGAAGACCCTAAATATAAAAGTCGACACTGAATTAATCGAGTCACTGATTGAACAGTGATCTGAGTGTAGCAGAGAAGGATTGAACTTATTTCTTTCCTAACCAGATTTGAGATTCACAAACAGCGTTCGAAATCTAGATGTTTGGTTGTCTCTTTGTTTGTCAGCTGTGGATGTATCATACAGTTAACGGTAACTTCACTTATTCGGTACAAAGAACTGAACAAAGCCCTTGTGGAGGCGGTTGTTGAGCTTTGTCGTTATTTAAAAATTAGTGGCATAGTTTCTGACCTGGTCATCTAGTCCATCTACTCACGAGGTAGGTATCTAACGTGTATACTTTCAAGAACTAAAGCTTCAGGACACGTTTTAAGGAATACTGACTTATTTCACCAACATGGAGAGAGACGAAATCAGTTATACATTTTACAACTTTAAGAAACATGGTCCATTGATCGTGTTTTATTCAGGAACCAAAAAGAGTTCCAATAGCTTTGGTGTTTCCATTCCAATAAAATCAAAGTTTGTACAGGTAGTAGGGACATAAACAGAGCGGGAAACATCTATGACTGTTAACCTCACATCACACCAGAGGTTGTCTTCTTTTAGTTCCTGATATATAGAATACAAATAACTTTTTATCTTCTTCATGAAGGCTACCTTCTACTGAATGTCATCTGTTATATTGTACATCTATGTAAGCTGAATACGGTCACCAACAGCCCAAAGAGCCATCTGTGGGACCACAAATGACCGTAATGCATTAGGGCATCGACCTAGTAGTTTCTTTGTAAAATGTTTAGTTAAAAAAGCTATGACCTATCCGGTTTCATTGAGTATTTCACTTGCATGATTTCGAAATACAGTACTGATAAGACCCAGGAAATTGTCAACTAGTACAGTAGGACAAACAGTCAACCTTCTGTTATTGTTGTCTATAGACTTTTTATCGCTGATATCTATATATCTGTGTGTGTGTGGCTTATTGTGTTACTAACATTTACAGACGATCCTACTTGATTATAGAAGTACATTTTGCAAATATAATAATAAGTTGGAAAACAACGGTTTATGATCATAATGAAGTGGTTTATTTTGGGTGGATCATACGACACGTTTCGACAGAACACTGGTTTGTTTTCTTTAGGCAAGATCAGTAGGATTCTAGCGCATTATACAGTCTATATACAGTAGTCACTGTGCAGTTTTTTCTGTTAATAAATATATAAGTGTACAGTGACTTTCCGAACACCCTGTAGTATAAAATAATTAATATCAGTAAGTTGTTCTTAATATACTAACAACTTCAAGTTGAAAAATGTCACGGATCATATCCTAAGAAAACAAACCAAAGTTGTTGTTGTATTGTTGTATTGAATTAAGCACAAAGCTGCACAATGGGCTATCTGTGCTCTGCCCACCATGGGTATCGAAACCAGGATTTTAGCATGCAAGTCCGCAGACATACCGCTGAGCCACTGGGGGGCAACCAAAGTTGTGTAAAAACGTTTAGTATATTTTCTAAAATATTTATCACCTAATGGTTCTTATAAATCGTTTTTGCCAACTTATTACTAGGCCCGGCATGGCCAGGTGGTTAAAGCACTCGACTCGTAATATGAATATCGCGAGTTGGAATCCCCTTCAAATTAAACATGCTCGTCCTTTCATTCGTGGGAGCGTTATAATGTTACGGTCAATCCCACTTTTTAAATGCTCCCCGCTAGTACAGCGGTAAGTTTACAAATTTACAATGTTAAATTCAGGGGTTCGTTTCCCCTCGGTGGGCTCAGCAGATAGCCTGTTCTGACTTTGTTATGAAAAAAACACACACTTATTACTATAAGCTATCTTTTACTACCCAAATTAAAAACACTTGTTTAAAAATGCATTAAAACTGAAATCGAAATGGAATTGTAGTGAATGTTATTTAACATTAAGGCCAAGTTCGCAGGCCTAAGTAAGGCCTTTGAAGAAAAAAAGATTAAGCCATATCCACGACTTCTGCAGTATGTTAGATACATGTATGTGTAATTTTCTGTTGTTTTTTTTTATTAACTGTAGCTCTAAAATTATCGTTTCATTATTGTACATAAATCTGGATTTTGAGACTATTTCTGACTTCTGTTCTATTGTTTATATTATTATACCTTAAATAGTTAATTGGCATATTAATCATTTTGACATTATCTTTCTAATCTCTTTAATAATTAGATATCTTAATAGTTCCTATTTTAAGCGTACATATCGGGTACATAAAATATATTCAAATTAAACTCATAAGCTACGGCTTCTAGATAAACCAGAATCCCATTAACCATATAACGTATGGCTTTAAGATACACCAGAATTCCATTAACCTTATAAGTTATGGCTTTTAGATATACCAGCATCTCATTAACTTAATAAGTTATGGCTTCTAGATACACCAAAATCCAATTAACTTCATACGTTATGGCTTCTAGATACACCAGAATCCCATTAACCATATAACGTATGGCTTTAAGATATACCAGAA
>VWRL01001612.1:0-25000 GCA_011833715.1 Carcinoscorpius rotundicauda | reverse complement strand
TTCGATTATAAAAAAACAAAAACAACGGTTCACACCGAAACAACATCCTAATAAAGGATTATTTACACTTTATTGCTTTCCAATTACTTCATTATTGGTTTTCTTTAGATTGCAGTTTCGGTTTTAATGAAAAACCAAAAATCAAGAAATTAGTACGTAAAACCCTTCAAAAGTTCACTTTTTTGGTTTCAGTTTCGGATTTATCCACACTTTTTCTCTTTAGGTTTCAATTCCGATAATAAAAGAACAAAAACACTGGTTTAAACTGAAAGTAAAACCTAAAAAAATTAATATTTATACTTTTTTCCTTTCCAGTTACTTCATTATTGGTTTTTCATGGAGGTTTTAGTTTCGATTTTGAAGCAAAACCAAAAAAAAAGAAATTAGGACGTCAAAGCCTTTAAAAGTTTTTTTTGTGGTTTCAATTTCGGTTTTACCAATACTTTTTCTCTTTATCTTTCAGTTTCGATGAAAAAAAACAATAACCACGGTTAAAACCGAAACTAAAACTTAAAAAAAAATATTTACATTTATTTGCTTTCCAATTACTTCATTATTGGTTTTTCTTTAACGTTTAAATTTCGTTTTTTAAAAAAACGAAAAATCAAGAAAGTAGAACGTAAAACCCTTGAAAAGTTAACTTTTTGGGTTTCAGTTTTAGTTTTACCCACACTTTTTTGCTTTAAGTTTCAGTTTCGATAATACAAAAACAAAAACAACGGTTCAAAACTAAACTGAAACAAAAAATTCAATATTTACACTTTTCTCCTTTCCAATTTCTTCATTATTGGTTATAATTTTACGTCTAAGTTTCGGTATTAAAGAAAACTTAAATCCTAAATTTGAACGTAAAACACTTGAAAAGTTCATTTTTTTGTTTTCAGTTTCGGTTTTACCCACACTTGTTCTCTTTAGTATTCAGTTTCGATAATAGAAAAACAAAAACAACGGTTGAAAACGAAAGGAAAACCAAAAAAATTAATATTTCATTTTTTTGCTATCCAATTACGTCATTATAGGTTTTTCTTCTACATTTAAGTTTCGGTTTTGAAGAAAAATCAAAAATGCAAAAATTAGAACGTAAAACCCTATAAAAGTTCTTTTTTTAGGTTTCACTTTCGGTTTAACACACAGTTTTTCTCTTTAGGTTTCAGTTTCGATCATAAAGAATACAAAAAACGGTTCAAACCGAAACTTAAACCTAAAAAAATTAATATTTACACTTTTTTGTATCGAATTACTTAATTATTGGTTTTTCTTTTAGGTTTCAGTTTCAGTTTTAAAGAAAAACCAAAGATCAAGAAAGTAGAACGTAAAACCCTTAAAAAGTTCATTTTTTTGGTTTCAGTTCCGGATTTACCCACACTTTTTCTCTTTAGGTTTCAATTCCGATAATGAAAGAACAAAAACACTGGTTAAAACTGAAAGTAAAAGCTAAAAAATATAATATTTATACTTTTTTGCTTTCCAGGTACTTCATTATTGGTTTTTCACGGATGTTTTAGTTTCGATTTTAAAGCAAAACCAAAAATAAAGAAATTAGAACGTAAAACCCTTAAAAAGTTCATTTTTTTGGTTTCAGTTTCGGTTTTAACCAAACTTTTTCTCTTTTGTTTTCAGTTTCGATAATACAAAAACAAAAAAAAAACGGTTGAAAACGGAACTAAAACCAAAAAATTTAATATTTACCCTTTTTTGCTTTCCAATAACTTCATTATTGGCTATAATTTTACGTTTAAGTTTCGGTATTAAAGAAAGACCAAAAATAAAGAAATTAGAATATCAGAGCCTTTAATAGTTAATTTTTGTGGTTTCAGTTTCGGTTTTACCCACACTATTTCCCTTTAAGTTTCAGTTTCGACATACAAAAAAAAATGTTCAAAACGAAACTAAAACCAAAAAAATTAATATTTCACTCTTTTGCTTTCCAATTACTTCATTATTGGTTTTCCTTTTACTTTTAAGTCTCGGTTTTAAAGAAAAATAAAAAATCCAGAAATTAGAACGTAAAACCCTTTAAAAGTTCATATTTTTAGTTGCAATTTCGGTTTTACCCACACTTTTTCTCTTTAGGTTTCAGTTACGATTATAAAATGACCAAAACACTGGTTCAAACGGAAACAGAAACCTAAAAAAAATAATATTTACAACCTTTTTGCTTTCCAAGTACTTCATTATTGGTTTTTGTTTAAAGTTTCTGTTTCGGTTTCAAAGAAAAACCAAAAATCAAGAAATTAGCACGTAAAACACTTGAAAACTCATTTTTTTGGTTTCAATTTCGGTTTGATCCACACTTTTTCTATTTAGGTTTCAGTTTCGATTATAAGAAAACAAAAACAACGGTTCAAACCGAAACAAAATCCTAAAAAAGGATTATTTACACTTTATTGCTTTCCAATTACATCATTATTGGTTTTCTTTAGGTTTCAGTTTCGGTTTTAATGAAAAACCAAAAATCAAGAAATCAGAACGTAAAACCCTTTAAAAGTTCACTTTTTTGGTTTCAGTTCCGGATTTACCCACACTTTTTCTCTTTAGGTTTTAATTCCAATAATGAAAGAACAAAAACACTGGTTAAAACTGAAAGTAAAACCTAAAAAAATTAATATTTATACTTTTTTGCTTTCCAGTTACTTCATTATTGGTTTTTCATGGAGGTTTTAGTTTCGATTTTAAAGCAAAACCAAAAATAAAGAAATTAGAACGTAAAACCCTTCAAAAGTTCACTTTTTTGGTTACAGTTTCGATTTTGAAGCAAAACCAAAAATAAAGAAATTAGAACGTTAAAGCTTTAAAAGTTAATTTTTGTGGTTTCAATTTCGGTTTTAGCAATACTTTTCTCTTTATGTTTCAGTTTCGATGAAAAAAAAACAATAACCACGGTCAAAACCGAAACTAAAACTTAAAAAAAAATATTTACATTTATTTGCTTTCCAATTACTTCATTATTGGTTTTTCTTTAACGTTTAAATTTCGGTTTTAAAAAATCGAAAATTCAAGAAAGTAGAACGTAAAACCCTTGAAAAGTTAACTTTTTGGGTTTCAGTTTCAGTTTTACCCACACTTTTTTGGTTTAAGTTTCAGTTTCGATAATACAAAAACAAAAACAACCGTTCAAAACTAAACTGAAACCAAAAAATTCAATATTTACACTTTTCTCCTTTCCAATTTCTTCATTATTGGTTATAATTTTACGTCTAAGTTTCGGTATTAAAGAAAACTTAAATCCTAAATTAGAACGTAAAACACTTGAAAAGTTCATTTTTTTGTTTTCAGTTTCGGTTTTACCCACACTTGTTCTCTTTAGTATTCAGTTTCGATAATACAAAAACAAAAACAACGGTTGAAAACGAAAGTAAAACCAAAAAATTTAATATTTCACTTTTTTGCTATCCAATTACGTCATTATAGGTTTGTCTTCTACATTTAAGTTTCGGTTTTGAAGAAAAATCAAAAATGCAAATATTAGAACGTAAAACCCTATATAAGTTCTCTTTTTAGGTTTCACTTTCGGTTTAACACACAGTTTTTCTCTTTAGGTTTCAGTTTCGATCATAAAGAATACAAAAAACGGTTTAAACAGAAACTTAAACCTAAAAAAATTAATATTTACACTTTTTTGTATCGAATTACTTAATTATTGGTTTTTCTTTTAGGTAAAACCCTTCAAAAGTTCACTTTTTTGGTTTCAGTTCCGGATTTACCCACACTTTTTCTCTTTAGGTTTCAATTCCGATAATGAAAGAACAAAAACACTGGTTAAAACTGAAAGTAAAAGCTAAAAAATATAATATTTATACTTTTTTGCTTTCCAGGTACTTCATTATTGGTTTTTCACGGATGTTTTAGTTTCGATTTTAAAGCAAAACCAAAAATAAAGAAATTAGAACGTAAAACCCTTAAAAAGTTCATTTTTTTGGTTTCAGTTTCGGTTTTAACCAAACTTTTTCTCTTTTGTTTTCAGTTTCGATAATACAAAAACAAAAAAAAAACGGTTGAAAACGGAACTAAAACCAAAAAATTTAATATTTACCCTTTTTTGCTTTCCAATAACTTCATTATTGGCTATAATTTTACGTTTAAGTTTCGGTATTAAAGAAAGACCAAAAATAAAGAAATTAGAATATCAGAGCCTTTAATAGTTAATTTTTGTGGTTTCAGTTTCGGTTTTACCCACACTATTTCCCTTTAAGTTTCAGTTTCGACATACAAAAAAAATGTTCAAAACGAAACTAAAACCAAAAAAATTAATATTTCACTTTTTTGCTTTCCAATTACTTCATTATTGGTTTTCCTTTCACTTTTAAGTCTCGGTTTTAAAGAAAAATAAAAAATCCAGAAATTAGAACGTAAAACCCTTTAAAAGTTCATTTTTTTTAATTGCAATTTCGGTTTTACCCACACTTTTTCTCTTTAGGTTTCAGTTACGATTATAAAATGACCAAAACAATGGTTCATACGGAAACAGAAACCTTAAAAAAAAATATTTACACTTTTTTGCTTTCCAAGTACTTTATTATTGGTTTTTGTTTTAAGTTTCTGTTTCGGTTTCAAAAAAAACCAAAAATCAAGAAATTAGCACGTAAAACACTTGAAAAGCTCATTTTTTTCGTTTCAGTTTCGGTTTGATCCACACTTTTTCTATTTAGGTTTCAGTTTCGATTATAAAAAAACAAAAACAACGGTTCAAACCGAAACAAAATCCTAAAAAAGGATTATTTACACTTTATTGCTTTACAATTACTTCATTATTGGTTTTCTTTAGGTTTCAGTTTCGGTTTTAATGAAAAACAGAAAATCAAGAAATCAGAACGTAAAACCCTTCAAAAGTTCACTTTTTTGGTTTCAGTTTCGGATTTACCCACTCTTTTTCTCTTTAGGTTTCAATTCCGATAATAAAAGAACAAAAACACTGGTTAAAACTGAAAGTAAAACCTAAAAAAATTAATATTTATACTTTTTTGCTTTCCAGTTACTTCATTATTGGTTTTTCATGGAGATTTTAGTTTCGATTTTGTAGCAAACCAAAAATAAAGAAATTAAAACGTAAAAGCCTTTAAAAGTTATTTTTTGTGGTTTCAATTTCGGTTTTACCAATACTTTTTCTCTTTATGTTTCAGTTTCGATGAAAAAAAACAATAACCACCGTTAAAACCGAAACTAAAACTGAAAAAAAAATATTTACATTTTTTTGCTTTCCAATTACTTCATTATTGGTTTTTCTTTAACGTTTAAATTTCGTTTTTAAAAAAAACGAAAAATCAAGAAAGTAGAACGTAAAACCCTTGAAAAGTTAACTTTTTGGGTTTCAGTTTCAGTTTTACCCACACTTTTTTGCTTTAAGTTTTAGTTTCGATAATACAAAAACAAAAACAAACGGTTCAAAACTAAACTGAAACCAAAAAATTCAATATTTACACTTTTCTCCTTTCCAATTTTTTCATTATTGGTTATAATTTTACGTCTAAGTTTCGGTATTAAAGAAAACTTAAATCCTAAATTAGAACGTAAAACACTTGAAAAGTTCATTTTTTTTGTTTTCAGTTTCGGTTTTACCCACACTTGTTCTCTTTAGTATTCAGTTTCGATAAAACAAAAACAAAAACAACGGTTGAAAACGAAAGTAAAACCAAAAAATTTAATATTTCACTTTTTTGCTATCCAATTACGTCATTATAGGTTTTTCTTCTACATTTAAGTTTCGGTTTTGAAGAAAAATCAAAAATGCTAAAATTAGAACGTAAAACCCTATAAAAGTTGTTTTTTAAGGTTTCACTTTCGGTTCAACACACAGTTTTTCTCTTTAGGTTTCAGTTTCGATCATAAAGAATACAAAAAAACGGTTCAAACCGAAACTTAAACCTAAAAAAATTAATATTTACACTTTTTTGTATCGAATTACTTAATTATTGGTTTTTCTTTTAGGTTTCAGTTTCAGTTTTAAAGAAAAACCAAAGATCAAGAAAGTAGAACGTAAAACCCTTAAAAAGTTCATTTTTTTGGTTTCAGTTTCGGTTTTAACCAAACTTTTTCTCTTTTGTTTTCAGTTTCGATAATACAAAAACAAAAAAAAAAACGGTTGAAAACGGAACTAAAACCAAAAAATTTAATATTTACCCTTTTTTGCTTTCCAATAACTTCATTATTGGCTATAATTTTACGTTTAAGTTTCGGTATTAAAGAAAGACCAAAAATAAAGAAATTAGAATATCAGAGCCTTTAATAGTTAATTTTTGTGGTTTCAGTTTCGGTTTTACCCACACTTTTCCCTTTAAATTTCAGTTTCGACATACAAAAAAAAATGTTCAAAACGAAACTAAAACCAAAAAAATTAATATTTCACTTTTTTGCTTTCCAATTACTTCATTATTGGTTTTCCTTTCACTTTTAAGTCTCGGTTTTAAAGAAAAATAAAAAATCCAGAAATTAGAACGTAAAACCCTTTAAAAGTTCATTTTTTTTAGTTGCAATTTCGGTTTTACCCACACTTTTTCTCTTTAGGTTTCAGTTACGATTATAAAATGACCAAAACAATGGTTCATACGGAAACAGAAACCTTAAAAAAAAATATTTACACTTTTTTGCTTTCCAAGTACTTTATTATTGGTTTTTGTTTTAAGTTTCTGTTTCGGTTTCAAAAAAAACCAAAAATCAAGAAATTAGCACGTAAAACACTTGAAAAGCTCATTTTTTTCGTTTCAGTTTCGGTTTGATCCACACTTTTTCTATTTAGGTTTCAGTTTCGATTATAAAAAAACAAAAACAACGGTTCAAACCGAAACAAAATCCTAAAAAAGGATTATTTACACTTTATTGCTTTACAATTACTTCATTATTGGTTTTCTTTAGGTTTCAGTTTCGGTTTTAATGAAAAACAGAAAATCAAGAAATCAGAACGTAAAACCCTTCAAAAGTTCACTTTTTTGGTTTCAGTTTCGGATTTACCCACACTTTTTCTCTTTAGGTTTCAATTCCGATAATAAAAGAACAAAAACACTTGTTAAAACTGAAAGTAAAACCTAAAAAAATTAATATTTATACTTTTTTGCTTTCCAGTTACTTCATTATTGGTTTTCCTTTTACGTTTAAGTTTCTGTTATAAAGAGAAATCAAAAATCCAGAAATTAGAACGTAAAACCCTTTAACAGTTCATTTTTTTTGGTTTCAGTTTCGGTTTTACCCACCGTTTTTCTTTTAGGTTTCAATTTCGATAATACAAAAACAAAAACAACGGTTGAAAACTAAACTGAAACCAAAAAATTTAATATTTACACTTTTTTCCTTTCCAATTTGTTCATTATTGGTTATAAATTTACGTCTAAGTTTGTGTATTAAAGAAAAACAAAAAAATCCTAAATTAGAACGTAAAACACTTGAAAAGTTCATTTTATTGTTTTCAGTTTCGGTTTTACCCACACTTTTTCTCTTTAGTATTCAGTTTCGATAATACAAAAACAAAAACAACGGTTGAAAACGAAAATAAAACCAAAAAATTTAATATTTCACTGTTTTTCTATCCAATTACGTCATTATTGGTTTTTCTTTTACATTTAAGTTTCGGTTTTGAAGAAAAATCAAAAATGCAAAAATTACAACGTAAAACCCTATTAAAGTTCCTTTTTTGAGTTTCATTTTCGGTTTAACCCACAGTTTTTCTCTTTAGGTTTCAGTTTCGATTACAAAAAAAAAACAAAGAACGGTTCAAACCGAAACTAAAACCTAGAAAAATTAGTATTTACACTTTTTGTATCTTATTATTTCATTATTGGATTTTGTTTTAGTTTTCAGTTTCGGTTTTAAAGAAAAACCAAAGATCAAGAAAGTAGAACGTAAAACCCTTGAAAAGTTCACTTTTTGGGTTTGAGTTTCACTTTGACCAACACTTTTTATTTTCAGATTTCAGTTTCGATAATACAAAAGCAAAAACAACGGTTCAAAACGAAAGGAAAACCAAAAAAATTAATATTTCACTGTTTTCTTATCCAATTACGTTATTATTGATTTTTCTTTTATATTTAAGTTTCGGTTTTAAAGAAAAATCAAAAATCGAAAAATTCGAACGTAAAACCCTTTTAAAGTTCATTTATTTGGTTTTGGTTTTACCCACACTTTTTCTCTTTAGGTTTCAGTTTCGATAATACAAAAAAAAACAACTGTTCAAAACGAAACTAAAATCTAAAAAAAGGATTATTTACAATTTTTTGCATTCTAATTACTTCATTTTTGGTTTTCTTTTAGGTTTCAGTTTCGGTTTTAAAGAAAAACCAAAAATCAAGAAATTAGAACGTAAAACCCTTAAAAAGTTCACTTGATAAAAGTTAATTTTTTTAGTTGCAATTTCGGTTTTACCCACACTTTTTCTCTTTAGGTTTCACTTACGATTATAAAATGAACAAAACACTGGTTCAAACAGAAACAAAAACCTAAAAAAAAATAATATTTACACTTTTTCTGCTTTCGTAAAACCCTTGAAAAGTTACCTTTTCGGGTTTCAGTTTTACCCACACTTTTTCGCTTTAAGTTTGAGTTTCGACATACAAAAACAAAAACAACTGTTCAAAACGAAACCAATACCAAAAAATTTAATATTTCACTTTTTTGCTTTCCAATAACTTCATTATTGGGTATAATTTTACGTTTAAGTTTCGGTATTAAAGAAAAACCAAAAATCCAAAAATTAAAACATAAAACACTTGAAAAGTTCATTTTTTCGTTTCAGTTTCGGTTTTACCAACACTTTTTCTCTTTAGGTTTCAGTTTCGATAATACAAAAGCAAAAACAACGCTTCAAAACGAAAGGAAAACCAAAAAAATTATAATTTCACTTTTTTGCTATCCAAATACGTCATTATTGTTTTTTCTTTTACATTTAAGTTTTGGTTTTGAAGAAAAATGAAAAATCCAAAAATTCGAACGTAAAACCCTATATAAGTTCATTTTTTTGGGTTTCACTTTCGCTTTTACCCATAGTTTTTCACTTTAGGTTTCAGATTCGATTATAAAAAAAACAACGGTTCAAACCGAAACTCAAAAATAAAAAAGGATTATTTACACTTTTTTGCTTTCCAATTACTTCATTATTGGTTTTCTTTTAGGTTTTAGTTTCGGGTTTAAAGAAAAACCAAAAATCAAGAAATTAGAACGTAAAACCCTTGAAAAGTTCACTTTTTTGGTTTCAGTCTCTGATTTACCCACACTTTTTCTCTGTAGGTTTCAATTTCGATAATAAAAAAACAAAATCACTGGTTCAAATCGAAAGGAAAACCTAAAAACAATTAATATTTACTCTTTTTTGCTTTCCAGTTACTTTATTATTGGTTTTTCATGGAGGTTTCAGTTTCGGTTTTAATGAAAAACCAAAGATCAAGAAAGTAGAACGTAAAACCCTTGAAAAGTCCACTTTTTGGTTTCAGTTTCGCTTTTTCCAACCTTTTTTCTCTTAAGGTTTCAGTTTCGATTATAAAAAAACAGAAACAAAGGTTAAAAGGCGAAACTAAAACCTAAAAATATTAATATTTACACGGTTTTCAATTCCTTAACTTTTGTTTTTTTTTAGGTTTCAGTTTCGGTTTTAAAGAAGGACCAAAAATCAAGAAATTAGAACGTAAAACACTTTAAAAGTTATTTTTTTTGGTTTCAGTTTCGGTTTTACCCACACTTCTTCACTTTAGGTTTCTATTTCGATAATACAAAAACAAAAACAACGGTTCAAAATTAAACTAAAACCAAAAAAGTTTAATATTTACATTTTTTTGCTTTCCAATTACTTCATTATTGGTTTTTCTTTTACCTTTAAAGTTTCGGTATAAAAGAAAAACCAAAAATCCAGAAATTTGAACGTAAAACACTTTAATAGTTCATTTTTTGGGTTTTACTTTAGGTTTCAGTTTCGATAATACAAAAACAAAAACAACGGTTCAAAAATAAACTACAACCAATAAATTTAATATTTACACTTTTTTGCTTTTCAATTACTTCATTGTTGGTTTTTCTTTTACCTTTAAATTTCGGTATTAACGAAAAACCCAAAATTCAGAAATTAAAACGTAGAACACTTTAAAAGATCATTTTTTGGGTTTTACTTTCGGTTTTACACACATTTTTTTCTCTTCAGGTTTAAGTTTAGATTATAAAAAAACATTAAAAAGGGCTCAAACGGAAACTAAAACCTAAGAAAACCAATATTTACACTTTTTTGTATCCAATTATTTGATTAATAGTTTTTCTTTTAGGTTTCAGTTTCGGTTTTAAAGAAAAACCAAAAATCAAGAAATTAGAACGTAAAACCCTGGAAAAGTTCTTTTTTTTAGTTGCAGTTTCGGTTTTATCCACACTTTTTCTCGTTAGGTTTCAGTTTCGAATATAAAAACAAAAGCAACGGTTTAAACAGAAACTAAAACTATAAAAAATTAATAATTACACTATTTTGCTTTCCAATTTCTTCATTATTGGTTTCTCTTTTAGTTTCCAGTTTCGGTTTTAAAGAAAAACAAACATGAAGAAATTAAAACGTAGAAACCTTTTAAAGTTCATTTTTTTGGTTTCAGTTTCGGTTTTATCCACACTTTTTCTCGTTATGTCTCAGTTTCAATAATAAAAATTCAAAAACAACGGTTCAAATCGAAACTAAAACCTAAAAAAGGATTATTTACACTTTTTTGCATTCCATTTACTTCATTATTGGTTTTTATTTTAGGTTTCAGTTTCGGTTTTAAAGAAAACCAAAAATCAAGAAAATAGAACGTAAAACCTTTGAAAATTTCACTTTTTGGATTTCAGTTTCGCTTTTACCAGCCTTTTTTCTCTTTAGGTTTCAGTTTCGATTATAAAAAAACAAAAACAAAGGTTTAAACCGAAACTAATACCAAGAAAAATTATTATTTACACTTTTTTCCTTTCTAATTACTTCATTATTGGTTTTTTTTTAGGTTTCAGTTTCGGTTTTAAAGAAAAAACAAAAATCAAGGAAGTAGAACGTAAAACCCTTGAAAAGTTCACTTTTAAGGTTTCAGTTTCGCTTTTACCCACTGTTATGTATATGTATAAATATTTTGTAAACGACAACATGTCGTGTCGTGTTTGAATTTTCATTTGTATTATTCATTTTTCCATATTGATATTATTGTTTCGAAGTTTAAACTAAAATATGTTATTTATTTAGGGTAACATTTTAGAACTTTCTCGAATAAAGTAGACCAATCACATGTTTGTAAATGAGTGCTGGTGACTTCCTTTCTAGATGTGTAGTCTCGTGCAAGAACGGATATGCGTGGATAGCTCTGGAGTTGTATGGAAATTGTAAGATTGTTCGAGAAATAGGCCTATCGGTATAAAAGACGGTGACAAGAGAGAGTTTCAGTCATCAGTTTTATTCTAGGGAGAGAGATTCAGTCATTAGTTTTATTCGAAGACAAAGAGTGAGATTCAGACACCAGTTTCATTTCAAAAGAGGAGAGTTAGTTATTTGAGAAAGATTAAGTGTTTGCTGTGAATTTTCAACTTGGATTTGTGATTGAAATTAGATTTACGGAAGCTGTGATTTTATTTCGTCAATCTCTACGATACATCTGAATTACTGCTTCAACTGAGAAACGGCGATTTCATTGAACTGTGAACTGTTTCGGAATTACTTCGTGGGACCAAATTCACACCCTAGACTGGAATTTGAGACTTTAATTTTAGATCATTACATTAGATACAGGCCAGTACCGTTTTGTGTTGTGATTGATTTTGAAGTTTGAAACTAATATTTTTTGTTTTGTAATTTATTTCGAATGTTGTAACTTAATATCTGTCACTCCTATTATATAATTTGTTATATCTGTTATATTTGTTAATAGTTTAGTGTAATAAATTATACAAGCTGTTATCTGTGTTTTTCTGTTGCGTTTAATCTACGAAGAACTTAAAACATCAAAAAATACGTAACAATAATAAATAAATTTATTTTATTAAGCAATAAATTAAACACAAAAAATCAAATAACAATACAAAACCTTCAGCAAAGAAATACTCGTCCTGTAATGGTTAAACACAAAATAAAGTAAAATCGAAATTTACAAAATCAAGATAAAGTTCCAAGAATATTATCATCAGTATTCAAGATCCATTGTTTTAAATATTTCTTTGGATTAACACGATTAATAGAAGATCTTATACTATAAGGAATAAAATTATGAATACGAGGTGTCAAATAAAGATATTGATGAAGTGTAACTGTTTTACGTGGTGTGGGTACATTAATTGGAAAAAAAGATTGAAGTCGTGTAAGATATGAAGTGACTTTAAAAGGCCTATTAAAAGAAACATGCAATGTAGATAAAGCTAAAAAAGATAAATAAAGTTTATCATATCAAAGAGGGGAGTTAAATTTACGGGAATCGGTATCAAGCCCATAGGTAAAAATAAGAGAGAAAACACTTTTTTGCAACTTGTAAAAAAGAATTAAAAAAGTCTTATATGTGCCACCCCAAATTGAAATACAATATTGTAAGAAGGATTGAAAGAGAGCATAATATACACTTAACAAAATATGATAAGGAGCACAATGACTAAGTTCAAAAATTAACATAGAACTATATTTTAATTTATTAACTAAAGAATTAATATGAAATTGCCAATTTAATTTTCGATCTAAAATAATTCCTAAATATTTAACAGAGGAAACTTGAGTCAATTTGGGACACTTACAATTTGGGTAAGTATAACAATCACTGGAATGATAAAAATAGAAGGAAAAGCTGGAATGACACCATCAAGGTTAAACTGAAGAAGAAAAGATTTAGATATATTTAAGGATAAGCCATTACAGAATAGCCAATTTTTAATTTTATTAAGATCACTAGAAATAATGGCTTCATTAATTAGATTTGGCTTACTATAAACAACAGCAATATCATCGGCATAGGCTTGGATATCTCCAAAAAACTGTTGGTAAAGAATATCATTTATATAAATAACAAATAATAAAGGGCCCAGAAAAGAACCTTGTGGTACTCCAACATTAATTGTAAGCCAATCACTATAATTATTATGGATACAAACCGATTGCTTTCTATTGTGAAAATAAGAAAAAAAAACAATAAAAAACAATGCCTCTAACACCATAATAAGATAATTTATTTAACAAAATTTTATGATTAACAGAATCGAAAGCTTTGGGTAAGTAAAAAAAAACAGCAATTGGATGAAGATCAGAATCCAAAGCTTCTGTAATACTTCCCACAAGTTTAGCAACAGCAACCTCCGTTCCAAGCCCAGGCCGAAAGCCAAACTGAGAAGGAGACAAAACTGAATGTCTATCAAGAAATGATAAAATTCTAATCTTCATAGATTTTTCAAATAGTTTAGAGAAATGTATTAATGAGGAAATAGGTCTGTAATTCGTAAAATCAAAAGTATTACCAGATTTATAAATAGGAATGACCAATGATAACTTTAAAGCATTGGGAAACTTCCCTTGAGTGTAAGATAAATTAATTAAAAAAGAAGAAGAAGGAGCAGGAGGCATGCCCTGAGAACAAAATTTAGGATCGGAGCAAGTAGATTTAGCAACATTAACAAAAAATAATTCAAATCAGATAAATCAGTAGTACGAAAATTACAAAGTTTCTTATTTTTTTAACATCAATAATAGAGTTAACAATATTCCTATTCTGTTTAATAGTTTTAGCATTCTTAAACAGGTTATGATAGTAAGTCCATTTAGTCTTACGGGTCAAGCTAACAACATAATTCCTTAAACACTTAAATCTAATCTTTAGGTAAATATCCATAGGAGATTGATGTACTTTCTTTTTTAACTTGTCTCTTTTAATCATTAACAAAACCAATTCACTGGTAATCCATGGCTTAATTTTTCTAAACTTTCGTGACACAGAAACAGCAGTAGTACAACTTTGAATGCAATCAGTTAACACTTCAGCGAAATTATCATAAGCAACATTAACATCAGAACAATTCATAACACAGGACCAATCTAAAAAATTCAATCAAGAACTCAAATCATTAAACTTAATCTTTTGAACCTTTGAGACATGTTCTAGATCCGATAAAATGTCTATACATAAAACAATTGGAAATTGATCGGTCAAAAACTCTCAACAATATAAGAATAACAATTTTTAACAGTATTTCCACCAATTAAAAAATGATCAATACAAGAGTTAGTAACATTGGTTATCCGTGTAGGAGAAGAAATAAGAATACGAAGATTGTTCTTAGACAAAAACTTAAAATATGCATTCTTATAACAAACATCATCAAATGCCAAAACATCTATATTAAAATCACCAACAAGTATATTAATATCATATTTGTATAAATTCAATTCTAATGAAAGCTCATCAATAAATTTCAATACAGGCAATCTAGGAGATCGATAAACAACAAAGAGATTAAATTTCTTATTTTGAATCATACAAAATAAAATTAAAGCATCAGACTTAATGTACTGTACTTCTTTTATCATAGTCAGTATCTCAAATTTAACAAAACCTGCCACTCCACTAGCCTTATTTAGACCAGAAGATGAAGAATAAAAAGAGTGACCAGGAATCGAAAAGGGAACAAATCCATCCTCAACAAACCAAGTTTCAGAAAGAGCTATTATATGAAAATTAACAATGCTTGATTGTAAAAAAAACAAGAAATTGTTCAAAATTTTGAGTAAGGCTTCGAATGTTAACATGTATTAAATTTAAATGATCAACAGAAAAAAAACATTTGGTAAATCAGAAAGAGAAGACAAAGTTGGTGTTACACCAACAATATCATCAAAATCATCAGCCATTGCTGTGTTTATAAATTATTAAGATCAATCAAGCAGCGTAAAACAATGGGCTGAGTAGTTTCTGATTTCCTAATAAAAATATTACCATTCCATACCCAAAGAAATTTATAGCCAAGATCTTTCTGTTTACGTTTTGCTTGCATGAAAATATCACGATAATATTGGGAGAGATGTTCGTTAACATAAACTGGATAAGATTCATTACAGACCTTAATATCATTAGTATTAAGAGAGCGAAATTTAGTTTTCTTAAGTTTAAGCAGATCAAATTTAATTTGCTTACGACAAAACTTAACAACAATCTGTCTCGGACTCTTATTTTCAGTTGTTTTCTTTCCAATACGATGAACAGTGTCAATATCTGTAGGAGCACACTCAACCCCAAAAGTGGTTGTAATCTTCTCAACAACTTCTTGCAAATTCTCATTAGGCTTCTCTGGAATACCTCCAATCAAAACATTATAGCTGTAAGAATATTGTTCCGCGTCACACATCTTCCTCCGAAAACTTGCCATCTCCTTCCACAATTCTTCATTTTCATGCTTTAATGTTTTAATTTCCTGTTTACACTCCTTAACTTCAGCTCTCAAAGTTGTAATATTCTCACTCATAGTTTCTACCTTCTCTGAATAAAATTGAAAGGAAGTCACTAATTCTTCGACCTTTACTTTAATTAAGTGGAAATCATCAAGTCTTGACAAAATTTCAGTAACTTTTGTCTTAAGCCACTTCATATCTGCCTCCCCCATATTTAAATCAAGCTCACTATTCTCAGCAAGATTCACTGTCTCCCCCTCTAACGAAATGGACTCAGTCCTTCTTAATAAAGATTCACTATTTAGGCTTAACTTTCTTTTTCTCATACAAAAATCACATTCATAACTTTTCCCAATTTCATTAAAATATTCCAAATCCTGTTCAGTTAAGTTCTTACATCTTAAATGATACCATTTTTGACACATTCACCAGAACAATGAAGGGCTTTCTCACCAACTTTAATGTAGAATTTAATTTGAGCACAAAATCTACTTGGCATGCTAGTCAGCCATTTAACAACGGTTAAAATCCGAAACTAAAACCTAAAAATATTAATACTTACACTTTTTTCGATTTCAATTCCTTGATTTTTGTTTTTTTTTAGCTTTCAGTTTCGGTTTTAAAAAAGGACCAAAAATCAAGAAATTAGAACGTAAAACACTTTAAAAGTTCATTTATTTGGTTTCAGTTTCGGTTTTACCCACACTTCTTCACTTTAGGTTTCAGTTTCGATAATAGAAAAACAAAACCAATGGTTCAAAACTAAACTGAAACCTAAAATGTAATATTTACACTTTTTTGCTTTTCAATTACTTCATTATTGTTTTGCTTTCAGGTTTAAGTTTCGGTTTTAAAGAAAAATCAAAAATGAAGAAATTAAAACGTAAAACCCTTTAAAAGTTAATTTTTGTGGTTCAGTTTCGGTTTTATCCATACTTTTTCTCTTTATGTTTCAGTTTCGATAATAAAAAATAAAAACAACGGTTATAACCAAAACTAAAACCTAAAAAAAGGATTATTTACACTTTTGTGCTTTCCAGTTACTTCATTATTGGTTTTTCATGAAGGTTTTAGTTTCGATTTTAAAGCAAAACAAAAAATAAAGAAATTAGAACGTCGAAGTCTTTTAAAGTTAATTTTGGTGGTTTCAGTTACGGTTTTCACCTATTTTTTTTTCTCTTTATGTTTCAGTTTCGAAAAAAAAACAATAACCACGGTTCAAACCGAAACTAAACTTAAAAAAATTAATATTTACCCTTTTTTGTTTTCCAATTACTTCATTATTGGTTTTTCTTTTACGTTTCAATTTCGGTTTTAAAGAAAAACGAAAAATCAAGAAAGTAGAACGTAAAACCCTTGAAAAGTTAACTTTTTGGGTTACTGTTTCGGTTTTACTTACAATTTTTCCCTTTAGGTTTCAATTTCGATTATAAAAAAACAAAAAAAACGGTTCAAATCGAAACTAAAACTCAGAAATATTAATATTTACACTTTTTTGCTTTCCAATTACTTCATTATTGGGTTTTTTTTAGGTTCCAGTTTCGGGTTTAAAGAAAAACTAAAAATCAAGAATTTAAAACGTAAAACCTTTAAAAGTTCCTTTTTTTGGTTTCAGTTCGGTTTTTCCCACACTTTTTTCTCTTTAGGTTTCAGTTTCGACTATAAAAAACGAAAGCAACTGTTTAAACCGAAACTAAAACCTCAAAAATTAAATATGTACACTTTTTTCCTTTCCAATTACTTCATTATTGGTTTTTCTTTTAGGTTTCAGTTTCGGTTTGAAAGAAAAACCAAAGATCAAGAAAGTAGAACGTAAAACCCTTGAAAAGTTCACTTTTTGGGTTTCAGTTTCAGTTTTACCCACAATTTTTCGAATTTAGCTTCAGTTTCGACATACACAAACAAAAACAACTATTCAAAATAACTTCATTATTGGATATAATTTTACGTTTAAGTTTCGGTATTAAAGAAAAACCAAAAATCAAAAAATTAGAACATAAAACACTTGAAAAGTTCATTTTTTTCTTTTCAGTTTCGGTTTTACCAACACTTTTTCTCTTTTCACGAAAGGAAAACCAAAAAAATTATTATTTCACTTTTTTGCTATCCAAATACGTCATTATTGGTTTTTCTTTTACATTTAAGTTTTGGTTTTGAAGAAAATTAAAAATTAAGAAATTAAAACGTAAAACCCTTTGAAAGTTAATTTTTGTGGTTTCAGTATCGGTTTAATCCATACTTTTTCTCTTTATGTTTCAGTTTCGATGATAAAAAAAGAAAAACAACGGTTCGAAACAAAACTAAAACCTAAAAAAAGGATTATTTACACTTTTCTGTTCTTTCGAATAACTTCATTATTCGTTTCTCTTTCAGGTTTCAGTTTCAGTTTTAAAGAAAAACCAAAAATCAAGAAAAGAGAAACTAAAACCCTTTAAAAGTTAATTTTTTTGGTTTCAGTTTCCGATTTACCCACACTTTGTCTCTTAAGGTTTCAAATTCGACAATAAAAAACAAAAACACTGGTTGAAACCGAAAGTAAAACCTAAAAAAATAAATATTTAAACTTTTTTGCTTTCCAGTTACTTCATTATTGGTTTTTCATGGAGGTTTTAGTTTCGATTTTAAAGCAAAACCAAAAATAAAGAAATTAGAACATCAAAGCTTTGAAAAGTTAACTTTTTGGGTTTCAGTTTCAGTTTTATCCACACTTTTTCGCTTTAAGTTTCAGTTTCGACATACAAAAACATAAACAACTGTTCAAAACGAAACTAAAACAAAAAAAATTAATATTTCACTATTTTGCTTAACAATTACTACATTATTGGTTTTCTTTTACGTTTAAGTTTCTGTTTTAAAGAGAAATCAAAAATCCAGAAATTAGAACGTAAAACCCTTTAACAGTTCATTTTTTTTGGTTTCAGTTTCGGTTTTACCCACCGTTTTTCTTTTAGGTTTCAGTTTCGATAATACAAAAACAAAAACAACGGTTGAAAACTAAACTGAAACCAAAAAATTTAATATTTACACTTTTCTCCTTTCCAATTTGTTCATTATTGGTTATAATTTTACGTCTAAGTTTCTGTATTAAAGAAAAACAAAAAATCCTAAATTAGAACGTAAAACACTTGAAAAGTTCATTTTATTGTTTTCAGTTTCGGTTTTACCCACACTTTTTCTCTTTAGTATTCAGTTTCGATAATACAAAAACAAAAACAACGGTCGAAAACGAAAGTAAAACCAAAAAATTTAATTGTTTGTTTGTTTTGGAATTTCGCACAAAGCTACTCGAGGGCTATCTGTGCTAGCCGTCCCTAATTTAGCAGTGTAAGACTAGATGGAAGGCAGCTAGTCATCACCACCCACCGCCAACTCTTGGGCTACTCTTTTACCAACGAATAGTGGGATTGACCGTCACATTATACACCCCCACGGCTGGGAGGGCGAGCATGTTTAGCGCGACTCGGGCGCGAACCCGCGACCCTCGGATTACGAGTGCACGCCTTAACGCGCTCGGCCATGCCAGGCCCAAAAAAAAAAAAAAAAAAAAAAAAAAAAAAAAAATTTAATATCCCACTGTTTTGCTATCCAATTACGTCATTATTGGTTTTTCTTTTACATTTAAGTTTCGGTTTTGAAAAAAAATGAAAAATGCTGAAATTAGAACGTAAAACCCTATAAAAGTTCCTTTTTTGAGTTTCATTTTCGGTTTAACCCACGGTTTTTCTCTTTATGTTTCAGTTTCGATTATAAAAAAAAAACAAAAAACGGTTGAAACCGAAACTAAAACCTAGAAAAATTAGTATTTACACTTTTTTGTATCTAATTATTTCATTATTGGTTTTTCTTTTAGGTTTCAGTTTCGGTTTTAAAGAAAAACTAAAGATCAAGAAAGTAGAACGTAAAACCCTTGAAAAGTTCACTTTTTGGGTTTGAGTTTCGCTTGGACCAACACTTTTTATTTTCAGATTTCAGTTTCGATAATACAAAAGCAAAAACAACGGTTTAAAACGAAAGGAAAACCAAACAAATTAATATTTCACTGTTTTGCTATCCAATTACGTCATTATTGAGTTTTCTTTTATATCTAAGTTTCGGTTTTAAAGAAAAATCAAAAATCGAAAAATTCGAACGTAAAACCCTTTAAAAGTTCATTTATTTGGTTTTGGTTTTACCCACACTTTTTCTCTTTAGGTTTCAGTTTCGATAATACAAAAACAAAAACAACGGTTCAAAACGAAACTAAAATCTAAAAAAAGATTATTTACACTTTTTTTGCATTCTAATTACTTCATTATTGGTTTTCTTTTAGGTTTCAGTTTCTGTTTTAAAGAAAAACCAAAAATCAAGAAATTAGAACGTAAAAAGTTATAAAGTTCACTTTATAAAAGTTAATTTTTTTTAGTTGCAATTTCGGTTTTACCCACACTTTTTCTCTATAGGTTTCACTTACGATTATAAAATGAACAAAACACTGGTTCAAACAGAAACCTAAAAAAAAATAATATTTACACTTTTTCTGCTTTCGTAAAACCCTTGAACAGTTACCTTTTTGAGTTTCAGTTTTTTCCACACTTTTTCCCTTTAAGTTTGAGTTTCGACATACAAAAACAAAAACAACCGTTCAAAACGAAACTAATACCAAAAAATTTAATATTTCACTTTTTTGCTTTCCAATAACTACATTATTGGGTATAATTTTACGTTTAAGTTTCGGTATTAAAGAAAGACCAAAAATAAAGAAATTAGAATATCAGAGCCTTTAATAGTTAATTTTTGTGGTTTCAGTTTCGGTTTTACCCACACTTTTTCCCTTTAAATTTCAGTTTCGACATACAAAAAAAAATGTTCAAAACGAAACTAAAACCAAAAAAATTAATATTTCACTTTTTTGCTTTCCAATTACTTCATTATTGGTTTTCCTTTCACTTTTAAGTCTCGGTTTTAAAGAAAAATAAAAAATCCAGAAATTAGAACGTCAAAGCTTTAAAAGTTCATTTTTTAGTTGCAATTTCGGTTTTACCCACACTTTTTCTCTTTAGGTTTCAGTTACGATTATAAAATGACCAAAACACTGGTTCAAACGGAAACAGAAACCTAAAAAAAATAATATTTACACTTTTTTGCTTTCCAAGTACTTCATTATTGGTTTTTGTTTTAAGTTTCTGTTTCGCTTTCAAAGAAAAACCAAAAATCAAGAAATTAGCACGTAAAACACTTGAAAAGCTCATTTTTGGTTTCAGTTTCGGTTTGATCCACACTTTTTCTATTTAGGTTTCAATTCCGATAATGAAAGAACAAAAACACTGGTTAAAACTGAAAGTAAAACCTAAAAAAATTAATATTTATACTTTTTTGCTTTCCAGTTACTTCATTATTGGTTTTTCATGGAGATTTTAGTTTCGATTTTGTAGCAAAACCAAAAATAAAGAAATTAAAACGTAAAAGCCTTTAAAAGTTATTTTTTGTGGTTTCAATTTCGGTTTTACCAATACTTTTTTTCTTTATGTTTCAGTTTCGATGAAAAAAAACAATAACCACCGTTAAAACCGAAACTAAAACTGAAAAAAAAAATATTTACATTTTTTTGCTTTCCAATTACTTCATTATTGGTTTTTCTTTAACGTTTAAATTTCGTTTTAAAAAAAAACGAAAAATCAAGAAAGTAGAACGTAAAACCCTTGAAAAGTTAACTTTTTGGGTTTTAGTTTCAGTTTTACCCACACTTTTTGCTTTAAGTTTCAGTTTCCATAATACAAAAACAAAAACAACGGTTCAAAACTAAACTGAAACCAAAAAATTGAAAATTTATACTTTTCTCCTTTCCAATTTCTTCTATTATTGGTTATAATTTTACGTCTAAGTTTCGGTATTAAAGAAAACTTAAATCCTAAATTAGAACGTAAAACACTTGAAAAGTTCATTTTTTTGTTTTCAGTTTCGGTTTTACCCACACTTGTTCTCTTTAGTATTCAGTTTCGATAAAACAAAAACAAAAACAACGGTTGAAAACGAAAGTAAAACCAAAAAATTTAATATTTCACTTCTTTGCTATCCAATTACGTCATTATAAGTTTTTCTTCTACATTTAAGTTTCGGTTTTGAAGAAAAATCAAAAATGCGAAAATTAGAACGTAAAACCCTATAAAAGTTCTTTTTTTAGGTTTCACTTTCGGTTTAACACACAGTTTTTCTCTTTAGGTTTCAGTTTCGATCATAAAGAATACAAAAAAACGGTTCAAACCAAAACTTAAACCTAAAAAAATTAATATTTACACTTTTTTGTATCTAATTACTTAATTATTGGTTTTTCTTTAAGGTTTCAGTTTCAATTTTAAAGAAAAACCAATTATCAAGAAAGTAGAACGTAAAACCCTTAAAAAGTTCATTTTTTTGGTTTCAGTTTTGGTTTTAACCAAACTTTTTCTCTTTTGTTTTCAGTTAAGATAATACAAAATTAAAAAAAAACGGTTAAAAACGGAACTAAAACCAAAAAAATTTAATATTTACCCTTTTTTCCTTTCCAATAACTTCATTATTGGTTATAATTTTACGTTTAAGTTTCGGTATTAAAGAAAGACCAAAAATAAAGAAATTAGAATATCAGAGCCTTTAATAGTTAATTTTTGTGGTTTCAGTTTCGGTTTTACCCACACTTTTTCGCTTTACGTTTCAGTTTCGATATACAAAAAAAACTGTTCAAAACGAAACTAAAACCAAAAAAATTAATATTTCACTTTTTTGCTTTCCAATTACTTCATTATTGGTTTTCATTTTACTTTTAAGTCTTGGTTTTAATGAAAAATAAAAAATCCAGAAATTAGAACGTAAAACCCTTTAAAAGTTCATTTTTTTAGTTGCAATTTCGGTTTTACCCACACTTTTTCTCTTTAGGTTTCAGTTACGATTATAAAATGACCAAAACACTGGTTCAAACGAAAACAGAAACCTAAAAAAAATAATATTTACATTTTTTTCCTTTCCAAGAACTTCATTATTGGTTTTTGTTTTAAGTTTCTGTTTCGGTTTCAGAAAAAACCAAAAATCAAGAAATTAGCACGTAAAACACTTGAAAAGCTCATTTTTTTGGTTTCAGTTTGGGTTTGATCCACACTTCTTCTATTTAGGTTTCAGTTTCGATTATAAAAAAACAAAAACAACGGTTGAAACCGAAACAAAATACTAAAAAAGGATTATTTACACTTTATTGCTTTTCAAGTACTTCACTATTGGTTTTTGTTTTAAGTTTCTGTTTCGGTTTCAAAGAAAAACCAAAAATCAAGAAATCAGAACGTAAAACCCTCCAAAAGTTCACTTTTTTGGTTTCAGTTTCGGATTCACCCACACTTTTTCTCTTTAGGTTTCAGTTCCGATAATAAAAGAACAAAAACACTTGTTACGTATTTTTTTAATGTTTTAAGTTCTTCGTAGATTTAACGCAACAGAAAAACGCAGATAACAGCTTGTATAATTTATTACACTAACCTATTAACAAATATAACAGATATAACATAAATTATATAATAACAGTGGCAGACATTAAGTTATAACATTCGAAATTAATTACAAAACGAAATAATATTAGTTTCAAACTTCAAAAAAAATCACAAAACAAAACGGTACTGGCCTGTATCTAATGTAATGATCTGAAATTACAGTCTCAAATTCCAGTCTAGGGTGTGAATTTGTTCCCGCGAAGAGATTCCGAAACAGTTCACAGTTCAATGAAATCGCCGTCTCTCAGCTCAAACACTAATTCAGATGTATCGTAGAGATTGACGAAATAAAATTACAGCTTCCGTAGATCTAACTTCAATCACAAATCCAAGTTGAATATTCACAGCAAACACTTAATCTTTCTCAAATAACTAACTCTCTTTTTTTGAAATGAAACTGGTGTCTGAATCTCACTCTTTGTCTTCGAATAAAACTAATGACTGAATCTCTCTCCCTCGAATAAAACTGATGACTAATGATTGAATCTGTCTTTTGTCACCGTTTTTTATACCGATAGGCCTTTTTCTCGAACAATCTTGCAATTTCCATACAACTCCAGAGCTATCCACGCATATCCGTTCTTGCACGAGACTATACGACAGAAGTCACCAGCACTCATTTACAAAAATGTGATTGGTCTACTTAATTCGAGAAAGTTCTAAAATGTTACCCTAAATAAATAACATATATTAGTTTAAACTTCGAAACAATAATATCAATATGAAAAAATGAATAATACAAATGAAAATTAAACACAACACGACATGTTGTCGTTTACAAAATATTTACACATATACATAACACTCTCCCCCTTAAAAGTAAAAAAAAAGTTTGAAGTTTTAAAATTTTTTTTTTGCTTATTTGTCTTTTTAAACCAACTTAAAAGGGTTAAATCCAATAGATTCTGAAATAACCTCGCGAACTTGAAGCAGTAACAAGGGAACACCCTCAACCCAGTTCTTTGAGTGTTTGTGGCAGTAATTTGGTGGAAACGATCAAGAACACCTTGTGACTCAGGATGGTAAGCACTGGATGAAATTTGATGGACCCTTAATTCATGTATGGCTTGTTCAAATAGCTTGGACATAAAATTTGTGTCTTGATCTGATTGCACAACTTTTGGAATTCCGAACATGGTAAAGGATTTGACAAGAGCCTTGACGATGTTGGGAGAAGTGATTTTTCTCAAAGGGATTGCCTCAGGAAAACGTGTAGAAGCACACATGATCGTCGAGAGGTGTTCATTTCCTACTTTGCTTTTTGGCATTGGGCCAACACAGTCGATAATGACCCTTGAGAATGGTTCTTCAAAGGCAGGAATAGGCTGCAGTGGTGCTTTGGGAATCCCTTGATTTGGTTTTCCAGTGATTTGGCAAGAATGACATGCCTCACAAAAGCTAACAACATCTTGGCGCATCTTTGGCCAATAGAAATGTCGTCGGATACGATCTAAGGTCTTTCGTACACCTAAGTATCCCGACAATACATGGTCATGAGCAAGACTAAGAATATCATTCCGATAGTATTTTGGAATGACGATTTGATGAATAACATTCCACTCCTCATCAGCAGCAACGTCAGGAGGTCTGTATTTTCTCATTAGCACACCTGACTTCTGGTAGTAACAAATAGGGACAGTTCCTATTTCATTTTCATGAACAGCCAGTTGTAAAAGAGAACGAGTTTCAGGATCATTGTCCTGTTCCTCAATAAATTTGTTTCGATGAAGAGAGTCGAAAAATGTCTTAGAGTCATCAGTAGAACTTAAAGTTGAGTGAGAAATCTCATCGATGTGAGACATGAACGAATAAGACAAAGATAAATCCTCTTTGGATTCCTGAGAACGTGTCTGAGAACGAGAAACAGCACAGGCGGGAAGAAACATCAGGAAACTCTTCAACGAGTTGCTCTGTACTGGGAGTAATAACAGGTGCTTCAACAACACGAACCTCTGGTACCACCTTACTACCAGCCAAATCATTCCCCAAAAACATAGACACACCTTCAACAGGCAATGAAGCTTTAATACCCACAGTCACTGGGCCTGAAACTAAGTCCGAATGTAAATCTAATCTATGAAGAGGAATAGAAACGACGCCATCTTCTACACCAGAAATGAGCACACTGGCCCCAACGGATGACTTTTCAGAAAACGGAAGTACACTTTCCAAAATCAAA